>LPNX010848436.1:465602-559138 GCA_001517045.1 Pseudotsuga menziesii
CAGAGATGTACACACCACCTAATAGAGAGAGAGAGAGAGAGAGAGAGAGATGTGCGTGCTTGATGGTAAAATGAAGTGTGGAAACAATTTATATATATTCTTCTTTTCACTAAAAGTTTCCACAATTAGGTTGGATTGAGTTTTATTATTATTTAATATATCTTTCAAGTTGACTTGTCATTTTTCCTTGTAGGGTCAATTTACCCATTTCATTGGGTTATTTGTGCTCTTCATTTCTTTCCACTTTTTCTAGGACTTCTTAAGAATATATTTCAATGCTACATAATCATAAACACTACCTCTTAGCAATGAATGTATTATTCTTACGCAATCTTTAACAATGCTTGTCTTATGTAAGTTATTATTCAATGTTCTTTAGGAATATTATTTTCTTTCGATTGAATTCTTCTTGTTAACTTCTTGAATCTTATATGGTCTAGAGAATTTATCTGTGAGATTTCCATATTCTATAATGTTCTCCAGGGCCTAATCACTTCCAAGTGGATTCTTTCTTCTTCTTAGTCTTATTGTACCTCACTATCCAAGTATATGGATATCTGACCTCTCCAAGAGGTTTGTTTGTTCCCTAATAGTCCTCACTATAAATCAATCAAGTATGTAAGGTCACTTATAGTATCATAGACCTTGACTATTTGTATGAAAGTCATATGAGGTCTTGATTATGTCTCTACTCATATGGGTGCACTCCACAAGAGATACTACAGCCCCTAGTTGTCAGAGTCATGTACCATGAATTACTGGTATGTGAGTCATTTACCACTACATGACTTACCATTGTTTGAGTCAGGTAACACTACATGACTTATTGGTTTCTGAACCATGTACAATTGCATGAATTATCGATGTCTAATTCATGTACCACTACATGACGTACCTATGAGGAATATTCTTGAATCATGTATCACATGGCTAATAGGTGGGGGAGATGACACCTGTTAATTCCCATGGAGAAACATCAACACCCCCTCTCAATGAGGGGGTTAATTTTGTATTACACAAATATTTTCTTGGAAATACTCAAACTTTACTTTATATAGAGGATTAGTAAGTATATAGACAATAGGTTGATCCATGGATATGTACTAGAGTTGTACAACTCCTTTATGCACTATGTCTTGAATATAATTGATTAAGAATATTCTGAAACATTACTCATTTTCATCTTGTGATATTGGCTATAGTATACTCTGCCTCTGTTCTAATGAATTCCACTGGCGACTGCTTTCCTAGTAAACCAGGATATCATAGTTGATATCAAACTGGAGTAACATCCTTGATGTGTTATTTCTCATTGACTGCGCTTTTCACCCTAATCAGATTCCATATATCCTTGCATCTTTATTTCTCTATATGAGACATATTTTTGTCAATATCCAATCGTACTATGTAGGTACCTCAACACTTTTTTGTTGATATCTAATGTACATGTATAAACTCTATTGTGTATTGAATGCGAAGCATATATCCAATCTGGTGTTAACCAAACACATCAAGGGTCTGATCATCTGTATATACATCATGGGATCCACTAGGTATAGATTCAAATTTATCACCATTGGTTATGTGGCCATGGAGTTACAACCCATCATACCATATCACTTTAGGATATCTAATGTCTATTTTCCTTGGCTGAGGAAAATATCAATGGTTTCTACCACACCTCTAATCCTAATAACCATGCCAAGATTCTCAAATTCTATGATCTGATCCCTCTAGGGGTACTTCTTTTGTATCATGTGTTGCATTTACTCCCTCTCAAATGGAGGTTTTTTCTCCCTCTATATCATGCTCCCTCTACATCTAGAAATCTTGCATTCTCTGCATCTAGATTTCTTGCACTAGAGTGACTTGCAACCATGTCTATTATTGATCTTTTGTGTATCCATATGCGTATTTTCCCATAAAATGGGTCAACTAATACGAGATTCTTACTGTTAAGATCATTGGATACTAGTGTACTTCATCTTGAAATATGTGAGGAGATCCCTCTTTCTAAGAGAATCATATAGCCACGAATCTTTATTTATACTTCTCTAATTTTCCATCTGCAACATGATTGATCTTGTAGACTTATTTACCACTTCGTCATGTGGATCATCATTCTCCTTTTATGTCCTCATTCATGTGAGACTTCCTGGATTTTCTAAAGGTTGTATCTTCATCAAATGTGACATCCCTTTCGATCTTGATCTCTTTGTATGGGGATTTATATTCAATAAACATTTGAAGTCTTACAGCACCCTTCTTTTCTGAAGGTCCCATCTTTAGGAATCTTTTCCTCCATTATCTGGTAAGAACACTTGATATGAACGTAATTTTCCTACTAGAGACTTATTCCTTGAAGACATGGGTAAATATTAATCAAAGATCATTGCTTTCGTAGTCTCCATCGTGGACATGAAAAACATTTCCAGAAGGGTTAACCAAAATCCAATGTACTATCCATCAATAAATGTAATACTCACTAGTTTATCCCCTGGACATATTATTATTGTTGTTATATTGGACATAATGAAACAAGGTGAGTGGGATATGACTTGCACATTATTATTATTGTTATTATGTTGAACTTATAAAATAATTAATAAAATAAAAACAATCATACAAACGATGCAACGAAAGAGAGTACGAGGAAGCATGATGTTACGAGCAAGGGGTTGTGAAAAAAGTGCTTACCTATGTGTGTTGAGCATATGTTGATGGTGTACACCATTATTATGTCCATTATGGACCATCATGATTATGTAGCCTCACATGTTATGTTACTCCTTGGTTTTATTTAACTTGAGATTAATTTTATTTGAGGATTGGAGTCCCTCTCTCACTTAGTGCGCCATCATGAGTTGTATTAGTCTTCCTCTTGGTGAATCCACTTGATTTATAACTCATATTTTCTATTTTTGGAATCTAACTCTCATCCCTTGTGTCCCTCTCTCTCCCAATCCAGATTTTTCATGAAGAAATTTGATTTTGTTGGAAGTCACTCTTGTGTGCTGGTTCATGTTTTTGCTCGTGTGCTTATTATGGTTTGATGTTAATGATATTGGTATGATATCCTTTCTGATCCTGTTCCCAAATTGATTTTATATGGAGCCACTATAATTTCCCTATATTGGAAGTGCTACTTGTCATTGGATTGTGGTTGGATTGTTGTCTTGGAGCCACTAGAATTGCCCTGGAGTGGTAGTAGAGGTCATACTTTCCATTGAATTGTGGATGGGCTGGTTTCTTGAGAGAATTCTTGGTTAGGTGCGCCCTTTATTTTGGAATCATGGTTCCATCTTGGGGGTTACCATTGCAAAGTTAATTTTGGCTTGCATTGGGTCTACGGCTAGGTGGAACATGGCACGGTCAATTCTGGTTGCATATTTGGCAAAGATAAGTGATTTATCTCATGTTTATTTAATTTATTTCATTATGATATGATATATTTATGGATTCGCATGAAATTTTTTGATGGAACATATGAGATATTTGTGGAATAAATATATCATGGAATTCAATCTATTTACACAAGTAAACTTTGTGAAGGAATTGGAAACTAGTTTTTGGGATTTTTTGCACAAATTGTGTGAGGAAATGATTCTTTAGAACCTATGCTACATAAATGACATTGATTCTCGTGGTCATTATACAGTGTGTATTATGATGGTACAATATCCTTAGAATGGCTTAATACACGTATATTTTATGCTTCTACCTTCTATTAGAAAACTAGTTCTTAGATTGGATTTTTTTGTATAGGTTGGAGACTTGTCACATCAAGTGTTTGTAAAAATACATGAGTGTTATTTTTATGCTTATGTATGATAATTATACTTGAAATATGTATGATAATGTGAAGGGACATCTATGTTAAATTTAATGAAGCATATGATCTTCATGCCTGCATTAATTATATTAGATGTACAACATCGAGAGTCATCCCCCAGGAGACTTGTTGTGTCAATTTCGAAACTTATGTTGTATTAAGTTCAAATCCTCTCCATGAGATGTTTTGTGTCAAATTTGGAACTTATGTTGTATTAAGTTCACTAATTTATTGTGTTAATTTAAATATCTTGTGTTGTATCAAGCTAGGACCTTGAAAAAATCATATTTGGGAGAGATGCTTGTACTAGGATCTTATGGTTAAGATCATGACCTTATGTTAAGATCTGAGACTTGTTTTGTATCAATTCCGAAACTTATGGTGTATTAAGTTCACGCAAATTGTGTTAAGTATCAAGGATATACTATGTGATGTATGTATAGTCATGGTCAATAGGTGCTACAAGTCTCCTTTAAGGATTAGCTACCCCTATAGTGATTTACTTCAGCATGTGACTATATGACCTGGGGTAATACATATGATCATAGGTTTGAAACAATTCTTATGAGTATGATATGATATAGAATTAACGAAAACACATATGGACCATGCAAACAAAATTAATATGAGCACAGAGATGCAAAGAGAATTTGAACTTCCCATGTATGCCACCAAGTGAAATCGAATTGATAAGACATCAGTTGAGTCTTAGTTAGAATAAAACAAGTTCAGTTAACTAAGGAATCAGCTCCTTAATTTATGAAAGTGGTTTTTGAAGATGACACTAGTGGAGAAGCACTAGTTAAATTTATTTATGCTCAGTTACATTCATTTTTGTTCAGTTGCATGTAGTTCCATTCAGTTCAGTTAAATCTATTAAAACTCAGTTAGAGGCAATTAAACTCAATGAATTAATGGAGTTTGCATATCTTCAGTGTGGGAGATAACTATGGAGTGCCAAATTGGAACCAAGTTAGTGAGGGCGCATGGTTGAAGATAAAATAGTGTTATCAATGTTAACTACTTACTGAAGCATGCAAATATTCACTACCTTCCTTGTATGGCCTAATTTGACTTGTTATTAAAGTGCTATTCACATGGAAATATCATCACCATGTTCCATTTGATATCTCCTCTCTTGTGCTCTTAGAAAAAGCAATCTTCTATTGTGTTGTAATCATTCTCTACCAATGATCCATCATACTCTAAGATTGTTTACTGGGTTTTCTTAACCTCTGAATCTATGGAGGGTTTTCCCAGGGTATATCATGTGTTCTATGGTTTTATTTATTTATTTATTTGGACTATTAATGAGATCTGTCTGCACCGTAGTTATGGATTAAAATTTTAAAGTTCAATTTTCTTGATATTTTCTCAAACACTGACATGGTATCAGAGAGAGGGAGTGCAAGATATTAGTTTTCACAAACAACTAAATCCTACATGATCTTGAGAAGTATTGAGCGAAGAGCTTGGATCCATGACATTGATCTTTGTCCAACCGAAAGAATGACTTGAAGGTGCTTCCAACTGTAACACATGAAAGGAAAGGGTGTTAAGGATTCTTGAAGAGCATGATCTAGATGTCTACATGACATCAGTGAGTGAGGAGTATTTATCCGATGCAGAGAGAATTAAAGAGAAAGTCAATATGCATCATTTTCGTCACTTTCCAGGAGACAAATTTGATGTAGACGTTCTCATCAAACCGTGAGGAATCAGACAAAATGGTTGAAAACCCACTTCCCAAATGGGATGATTTAACTTACGAGAGAGAAACTTCAGAAATTTGCAACTATTTGAGATATACAATCAGGAATTGGAAGATGAAATTCTCAGAATTCGTGTTATGGTCATTTACCAAAGTGGACGGATTGATGGAATAACCCCAGGATCCATGGTTTGGATATTATCATTATTCAATGGATATTGTGTATAATGAGAGTCTCATAGAGTTGATAACTCGTTTGAAGAAGAGGACGATCATTGGAAGAAGTTTTATTTGAAGAATAACATTCGCTCTGGGTTGCATGGGATCTAGTCTCTCCATGAAGAGATTCATTACCTCCTACATGCACTCAAATTTGCAAAGAGATCAAGATCAAGGGACTCCAGTATCTCCACAAGGAACCCGAGATCAAGAGGGAGCATGCAAAATAATAAAAGATAAGTACCCAAATTTTTTATTATATGTTATTTATATCTATATGCTTTTGAATGTTTTCATTACAGTCATATAGAGATTCATATTCCCGATATTAGGAATTGTGAGCATATATGTTGATTATTTTTCCCTTATTTGCAAATAACAAACCTCATAAAATATGGATATAGAGCATGCATGATTGTTTTATAAAATATATAGAGCATGCATGATTGTTCATAAGATATGAATATAGAACATGCATGGTATTTTTATAATATATGAATATAGAGCATGCATGATTGTTCATAAGATATGAATATAGAGCATGCATGATTGTTTGATAGAATATGAATATAGAGATGCATGATTGTTTATAAGTTATGAATATAGAGCATGCATGATTGTTTTATAAAAAATGAATATAGAGTTGCATCATTGTTCATAAGATATGAATATAGAGCATGCATGATTGTTTCATAAAGATATGAATATAGAGTTGCATGATATATTCATGAGATATGAATGTTGGGTTGCATTATTGTTCATAAAGATATGAATGTAGAGTTGCATGATTATTCATCAAATATGAATGATGGTTTGCATGATTGATTCATGAGATATGAATGTTGGGCTGGATGATTATTTGATTATCATATGCCTTTATAAAGTCAGATTTTGTTTCATTACAATCTATATTCCTGGGATTAGGAATGATGTTATGGTATAAACATGATTAAAAGAATATGTTATAATATTTCTATTTTACTGGTAAATAGATAAATTCATGTTAAGAAGATTAAGGGCTTACATAAATCTTCATGAGATCTAAATATTAGACATATATAGAATTGCAAAACATTACATGAAATATGAATGGGGTTATGCCGAAACATTGATTTAATGTGTACATAACTATATGAATCACTGCAAGTACATTGAGGTATTCATGTGATTAAAATTCGTGAGATATGGTTATACTAAAACATTGGTTAGAATGGTTTGCATGTTAGTATGTGGTGTTTGTTATTTTATTGAAATGACTAGATTATGAAAGGTTGTTAATAAATTGATTGAATTTGACTTGTAGGGAAAAACTATATGTCCTCGCCTACAAGAAAAATGTCATTATTGAATGAAGAGCAAGTCCGATGGCTGATCCTGAAAGAGAACGAGATGTTGTGAAGTAAGGAGCATCTAGTAGCAAATCGAGAGGCTCCTATGTATTAGGAAGAAGTCAAAATAGAATCCCTAATCCTATTTTGAGAGATGTTAAAGACTCTTGAAGATAATTAAACTATCTTATTTACATTCATGTGTTAAGAAGAGATTCAGACATAGATGAGCATCAAGTATCAGTGACGGAGGACCCATATTATGATTCTCACATTCACATGATGAGAGGGAGTAGCTAGACTCACTAGGTCTTGAAGAACCAGTATAACTGGTGTTAGCAAGAATATTTCACCTTTTGCGGACAATAAGGTGTTCCACTGGTCTGAATGGTTCAAATCCAGAACAAATGAATGACAAAGGTTGAAGACCCTCCCTGGATGCTGTAGATACCTGGAATGTGATGCTTCGATAGTAACCCCGTGTACCTGCAATCAGATCAAACATGAAAACACATCAAAGCTGCCAGAATATAATCTACTGATTCATGTTAGTGACTAAGGAATCTAACAACATATACATGTGAAATCAAACAACAACAATAGTAATGTGGGACGAAAATCAGCTTTGCATTAAGATAAAAATGGAGAAGTTTACAACCAATTAAGCCTTAGTGTTGACATGCATCTCCATGAAACCAAAAATTTCATCCCCATAAGCTCCAACTTTGCTCTCTATGCTCTCCAATGGCTTGGGCCAAGTGATCAATCCAACAGCATAACAATACCTTAAGAGTTCCCCCCTCAACCATGGACATGAGATTGTATTTATAAGGATCAATGGATAGGAATGGTTGAGAGATTTGTGGATGAGGTGGCCTCGAAGATCCTAGGATGAGGGATCTCGAGCTCAAATGACCCACAATGATAGGGATAAGGGAGGACACGAGGCTCATGATCTAGAAGCCTCGATAATCTTTTATTTTTCCCCTTTTACCTAGGGTACCATGTTTCTCCTCTTACGACAAAGTGGTTTAGGTAAGAACCGCTTATGGACCAAGGGCAACAGGTGGTGGCACCGCTTATGGAAAACATCATAAAGGTGGTGCGAGCAAGGAACCGCTCATGACTAACAGGGAAAACACAGTGTTGAGCATTTTTATGTAGAATTGACAGACAACATGGGTTTCCACTCCAAGTGCTGGGATTAAGGGAAAGTAGGTATGTCAAAGGTCTTATCACATGATGATGATAGGATTTTAGTATAACAGGATACCCCCCAAAGCATGAGTCTTAGAGGGATACGATAAACGAGAGCTTTGAGAGAGCAAGTTGTTGCTATGAAGTGAAAATGTCAGCTCTATCAGAGCATGTTGTCAAGTAGGCATCTGTAGTACATCAGTATGTTGACTCATAGACACAAGTAACCAACTAATGGCTGCAGACCAATACAAGGCATATCCATGAGAGGAATAAACAAGCATGGCTACTAGAATACAACATAGATCCATGTGATAGAGGACTCAAAGTTGTACATAGCTACTAGACATACAATGTAGATCTATGTCATACAGATGCAAATTTGAGCATAGCCATGACCATACAAATGTGGATCCATGCTAGATATACAAAAATCCATTACAACTGGGGGAAAATCAATGAGCACTTTAAACAAATACCCAAGGTCTTCATCTCGTCTTCCATAAAGTACGATTCTATCCATGTGATTACAATGATCTGAATTCGAGCATGGTAGAAACCACTTGATTACTAGCCAATGATGTGAACCGTTAACAAGTGCGAGGGAGATCACCATTAATGTCAATGATTCCCAAGGTACTCTAGTACAATATACTGAGTGCAAATAGATGTCCTGATGTCGAACACCCAGTCGATTCTATCAATCAAAGGGTCAATTATGTGAACCTATGTCGAGAGCGAGAGAATCTATCATTAAGGCATACAGATCTCAAGGTACCAAATATTGTTTCTAAGACTATTTCCCAGATAATGAGTTGATGTCGATAGGAAAAGGCTCATCGAAGGAGGGCCATGATGAGTCCCACATCGACGACAAGAAACACGGAACATAGTTCTGGAATGATGTGAATGTAGTAACCATAATACTGACTCAAAAATACTGACACAAAAGATTGTGTAGACTACAGAGGTAAAACTTCTTCAAATCCCCTTTGAACATCGGGCGGCACGACAAAAAGACTTGGCAGCATGACTGAACAGGAAAAACACACAGTGCGGCAATGGACAATGCATTCTTTTGAAAGACTCAAAGGAGTGACATGACTCATGAAAGTGGATCGTCGCAGAGATCAGCTGAATACCCAATTGACTAAAATGATGTGCAAACAAGTGCCATGTTTAAAGGTAATGACAAACAACTACCATTATTTGCAAAATGATTCCCTTCCCATTTACCCCATCATGGTCGATGAGTTCCTATTTTCGGTTTTACGAGTTCAAAGAGGGTAGCAAACACTCGATATAGCTTGTCAGAAGACAAGTCCAGACTCATATGTTTTACGAACTTAAGAGAGGAGGGGTGCGTTCCCAAAACGAGCCTCTTAATGTTTAATTTAACAATTCCACTGAAAGAAAACTCGGTATCGTTCATGTTTAGAGAGTCTGATTGAATACGGAAGAAGACTCTACAAGGGTCCTTTTCGTATGATTTAGTCCCTAAGGCCTGAAAAAGTATAAAATCATACCTTAGTGAACTCTTCTAGTCATGATTGGCTGGAGTGTTCCTTTTTCGTAAATAATCCTATACAAACCGAAAAATACATAAACTACCGTCGGACGAATGACTCTTCAAATACTTTAATGAGAGTGAAGAAGACAAGATCGCTCAATGATCTTTTCATATTTAGGGAGCCTGAAAAGAGTTTAAAGAGAACTCCATGAGGTTTCTTTACACAATGTTACTTTTTACGAGCCTGGAAAGAATAAAAAATGGACTCGATGATCTTTTCGTGTTTAAGGAGCCTAAAAAGAAGGTGAAAAGAAGACTCCATGACGCTTCTTTACACAATGTCAATTTTTTACGAGCCTGGAAAGAAACTGAAATGGACTCCGACCTTTGATACTGGGTTTAAATAGCATGACCAAAGTGTCGTAATAAACGCTCACCGACCTTTTCCGTTTTATGAAAGTGCGAAAAAGCCATAAACAAACTTCCAAAGATTCTTTCTATAGTTATCTTATCCTACAATCACTTCAGAAACAAGTGTTAAATGCATTTATAACTAGCATTAAGGGATTATGACAGATAAATTTTGACTAAAATATGATTTTATATCAAAACTATAGTATATCAGACCCAAAAATGCCTATATAAGTCATGTAAATAGTAAAAAATCAAATCATTTCACTATTTACCCATAGCAGAGAGCATTTGGAGCACTTTCTTAGCCAGATCTTCAGTAGCTGATATCGAGAATTCCCACAGTTCATTTTGAGCACCATCAATTGCAGGTAACAGCTAAAACCCTACTCTTTCATTTTATAGCATTTATTTTGAGTTTTGATGGGGTTTGGGCTCATATGGCAAGCCCTAAAACCTTAAAAGTGGGCACCGCGCATACCCCTTGCGGGATACCGATACCTCCCGAGAACCGTGCCTATAACATAGTTGACAGGTGGTGCCACCGCCTATCTCCAACGGTGCACAGGAAGTGCCGACCATGGAGATTTTAAACTAATAGCATGAGCAATAATAAGTCATTCTTTTGATTTTTAATGGTTAGAGATGATTCTAATGCATGCTATGATTGTTTTTGCCAAATCTTGGTTACTCAAAACATGGTGATATGGAAAGAAAGACAACATGACATTGATGATGCTTTCGCTAAGAGAAATGCGGGTTGTATTGCCGCATTATGGGACTATGGGCTCCTGAAGTTCTTCCGAACCCTAAGCATGGTGTCACACAAGCAGTTACTAGAGTACATACTGTGGATGTGAAATCTAGAGCAGCAGTACTTCGAGGTGGGGGCCCATATTCTTACATTGGAAGTGGAAGACATCTACTTCTTGACTAGTCTCTCAAGACGAGGTGCCCCCATCTCACTGACAGGTTCCAGTGGAGGGGATATTACCACTCAACAGCTTATAGATCGTCGCTGTGCTCTAGGGACGAAGACATCGGGGAAGAAGATCCCCATCAGAGCAGTGATGGATGGGCCCCTGTAGACTGTCCTATTTACTATGCAAAGGGTGGTTGGGAGTCAGGGTGTGCACCAGGCTTCTAGGGAACACATGTTATATGCCATAGAGGCCATGGCACCCACGGTATTTAACTGGGTGGAATCCATGCTTCCGATATTCAAAGATCAGCTAACTAAGTGTCGACAGGGAGAGCTAAAGTAGTTTGGATTTGGCTCCATTTTATCCTGCTTCTTCTTCGAGAGGGTTCCACAGATGAGACCTCAGGTGGTCTTCAGAAGTTTGAGAGCACGGGACCCCCGTATGCTAAGGTGGGTCCAGATCATGGCACGTACAGGAGCAGGTAGAGGGAAGGTGAAGTTCAGTGACCCATTCTTCAGATGGCTCCGAGATTAAATCCTCATGGTTGAGGATTATGGTTATGCAGGTACAGCCTTCACCGGAGATCTGACCTACCACTCCCACCTGGCGGACAGTGGGGCGACATCGGTAAGAAGCAAGAAACTCTAAAATGGATGAAATGTTTTTATGTTTTTTAATGTTTTATACTTTTTATGTTAAGTGATGAGACTTGTATATTCTCTTGCAGATGTTGGAGTAGCACAACCTAGAGGAGCTTCTCCATTGGATAGGCGAGCTGGAGCCCGCTTTGTACCATAGGGTGATGATATCACCGGGGAGCTAGAGAAAAACCTGGAGAGGTTGACCTTGGATATCCTAGATGATGCCATTGACGACCTCCCGATGAGATATTAGAGGTCCACAACGGGAGTACCGGGTCGATTCAGTAGGCTGCTACGTAGAGTAGCTCGAGCAGTGATGTGCTACCATGAGCGTCACTAGTGTATGAGATATGTACTAAAAGATGACAGCTTCGGGATTTTGTATGGTAGTTTTGCCTAAAATTCTATGTGCTTCAGATGAGGTCTCGAGACCTATTTTTTGTAAACTTTTCGTATATATATACAGACTTTTACCTGGTGTTTATATGTCTCAAATGGTAAATGTATTTTATATGAGTTTTATGTGTATTTGAATGTTTATTTACAATGTACCATGTTTGATTTCAATGTCATGAATGGGAAATATGCCAATCTAGGATGTAATTAGCTGATGAGTCGGCAATTACATTATGTTCCCTAGGGATATGCCTATAAGTGATGGTTTCAAATGATCTTTCTAGCAAACGTACTCTCCGGAAGAGGCGGAGGAGCACAGGGTTTCTAATGGTGTAAACATGGTTTAAATGGCAAACCATGAGTTGTGATTCCATCAAGACTACTAGATCACGAACATCCTGGGAGGAAGCTTCAGTCAGAAGACCGATGACTACTTCATACCCGACAATGTTATTAGTAGCGGAACCTATACAAACCGCTCCTGAACTGACCAAATATTCAGCTGGGGAATAGAGGACCCAAGCAGCCGAGGTGAGATTCAAGGTGTGATGGAAAGCACCATCAATGAAGCTATAGAAAGACATCTGCATGACCAAAGCATGGTATAAACAAATGCGAACACTAAACTCAAAACCATCTTGAAAATACTAAATGCACACTGAAAGTCAATCACTATACATATATACAAGATACTATCCAAGAAAGACCTAGGCATAGTACCTTTTTAGGTACAACCCATTATGAGGTTGTCCCAAAGGGATTCCATCATAATCAATGAGCTCATAGGCTCCTTTCTCTAAAACCTTAGAAATGACGAAGGTCCGTACCACATGGACTCGAACTTACCCTTTCCTAGTTTGTCATATCTCTGATCATAAGTCAAAACTAGGTCATCCTCGTTCAAGACATGAGGTTGGACAGATTTATCATACTGTGCCTTGACGCATTTCTTATGTTCCTCATTAGCCAAGGCAGCATCTCTCCGAGTCTCATCAAGGTTATTCAAGTACAAAAATCTTTCTTCCTCTGCGGAAGTGTCTGGGAGAAGTTCGACGGCAAGTTGTAAAGATGGAATCTGACATTGAATCGATAAGACAGCTTCGAGTCCATAGACAAGTTGGAATGGCATGAAACCAATGGCTATTTTCACCAAAGTCCGATAAGCCCAAAGAGCGGAGAAAAGAACATGGTGCCAGTTGGATTTATGATCTCCAACCATCCGACGAAGCATAGTTTTTAAAACTTTGTTAATGGCCTCTACCTGACCATTAGCTTGTGGATAATACGGCATAGAGTTTTCATGGCAAAAACCTAGCTTGGAACTTAGTTCCTCCATCATTTGATTACGGAAATGGGATTTGTGATCAATAACGATGGACTGTGGGACTCCAAATCTAGCTATGATATGATTAAACAAGAAGAGAGCGGCAGTCTTACCATCTTTTGTGTATGTAGGCATGGCCTCAACCCATTTTGTGAAATAATCAACTGCTATGATGATGTAACCATGCCCCCCAACTGAGGTAGGATTACAATGCATGAAGTCAATCCCCCATTTGGTGAATGGGCCAACAGCAATGACGGGGTGTAGCGGAGTAGGATGGGTGCGCTTTTTAGGGTAAAAGTGTTGACAAGGTGGGCATTTCTTAACAGCCTCATGACAGTCTTTGAAGATAGAAGGCCAAAAATAGGTAGCACGAAGAATTTTCTGGGTTGTAGCCATCCCAGATAAATGACCACCACGTGCTCTAGAGTGGCAATCATTCAACACATGTTCAGCCTCCTCATGGGTGAGGCATTGCCAAAGAATAGAGTCAATCCCACGTCTATACAAGGTATCACTCAGGATGAGGTAGTACTTTGTGTGGTGATGGATACGGCGACGATCACCACGGGATAAATGTAGCTGAAATCATTGTGTTTGGAGATAAATAAGCAAATATCTATACCAAGGATCGGTAGTGCTAATCAGGAACAGGAATTCATTCGGGAATGAATCACTGGGCCCAGATTCTGTCGAAGCACAAGGAATATCACACATAAGCTCGACAAAGACCAAGGATTTCTTTGATGTGGCTTTGGAAAATTCCAGATCAAAATCCTGAAGTATGACTATCTAGTGGGAGTACTTTCCCCCAAGCACCTGACGAGTCAGTATGTCATACATAGGGTTCTGGTCTTCCAATAAAGTGGTAGTGCAGAGCAGAATGTAGTGACAAAACTTTTGTACAGCAATGACCATGGCCAATGCTAAGTTTTCCACACATGAATAGTGAGTTTCAGAATCCATGAGATCCCTACTGGCATAATAAATCACATGCTACTGACCATGGAGATTTTCCTGCACTAAAACCATAGCGATGGCAGTAGCGGAGGCAGCAATATACAAGAGAAAGTCCTTTGAATAATCTGGGGGGTGTATCATGGCTGAATGAGTTAGAGCATGCTTAAGATTATCAAAGGCATGTTAGGCCTGGTCATCCCAGAAGAATGGAGTTTTCTTCTTAAGGAGACGCATACAACCGTGCATTTTCTCTACGAAATTGCACACAAAATGGTGGAGAAAGTTTGCCTTCCCTTGCAAACTTTGGAGTTGTCAAGAAAATTAGTTGGGGCTGGTAGATCTAGAATGGCAGCAATTTTCAAAGGATCAATCTGGATGCCATCTTTGGATACCACAAAACCTAGCAGATGTCCTGTCTCAACGCAAAAAACACATTTATGCAGATTGAGCTGTATATTATAATGACGACATCTCAGGAATATCTCTTCAAGATGACCAGGGTGGTCCTCCCGTCGCTGTGAATGAGCAGGGAGGTTGTCAAGGTACGGTTCAACAATATGTTTAATATCATGAAATGCATAAGACATCATGCGCTGAATGTAGCTCCAGCATTTTTCAAGCCAAAAGGTAACTTCTTATATGCAAAGGTTCCCCATGGGCAAATGAATGTCATCTTGTGCTGATTGGAGGGTAATATCTCCATCTGATTATAGCCAGAGAAGCCATCCATGAATTAAAAGATGACACTTCCAGCACAGTTGTCTATAATCTGATCGATGTACGGAGTAGGAAAGTTGTCCTTAGGACAAGCTTTATTCAAATCCCTAAAGTCGATACAGACTCTAATGGTGCCCTGCTTTTTATTAACAAGGAAAACATTTGATACCCATTCCATCAAGGGTACAGGATAAATAAACCCAGCTTTGAGAAGTTTCTCAATTTCAGCTTTAATAGTTGCGACCTTCCTAGGATGGACTTGCCTTAGTTTTTGCCTAACAGGTTTAACCGTGGGATAGGTTTTAATCTCATGGACCACAATGGATGGGTCAATCCCCGACATCTATTCATAGGACCAGGCAAAAATATCATGGAATTCTTTGAAAAGTGCCTTATAGGCTTCAGATTCATCTACCGAGCAGTTCTGCCCAACATGAAAATGCTCGATAGTATCAGGCTTAGCTGATATGTCAATCAGATTCATCTGAGTAATGTTGCAAAGGTTTCCTTCAGAATCTGTATCTTGCAACAATATAGGACTTTGGAGTACATTGACAATATCAGTAGGAAACAAGGATGCAAAATCATGGCTAACCGAACTCGTGTTGGGGAGGAACATGGATCTATGATGGTGATCCTCCCAAATGGACTCATCTATATTCATGATCCCCATAATGGACTCATTGGAAGGAAAAGTCTCAGAGTGATAATCTAGAACAAGAAGAGAAGGTTCTAACCAGTACGGTAAATGGTAAGGATCCGAATCCACTAGATGAAGGTCATCAATGCGATCATCGGACAAGGTTTGAATAGCGTCATATAGTGCTTTGTGTGATCTCAATGAGGTGGACTCAACAACATGTTTACCCTTAGGCTCATAATCAAATGAGGTGACCATATGGACTGTCGCAGTATCCGTGCTAGGAGGAGTGGATGGAAAAATCCCCATAAGGGATGAATCCTTCAACATGCCTACCCCAATTGACTGGTAAGGAGGAGGGGACTGGCCTAACATGGGGATGTTATTAGCCGTGAAGGTAGTAACATCTGGTGTACAGAAATCAAGCTGATCAATAGTAATAATTCTCCCCAGATGCATAAATTGGACTGTTCAGAATACTGTTGAGGCGACAACAGTCATGGCATAGAACCAATTTCTTCCTAGAAGGAGGTTGTAATCTACGGGGGCATCTACCACTTATACTTGAATGGAAATGGTTTTTCCCCCCAGCTCGACCGCTAGGGCTGATATGAGACCATGGGTTTGGAAACCCCGTCCGTCAAAGGCTTTAAGGGTCATAGGTGATGTTACAAGATCAGGAGAACTGAGAGCCTTCCAACAAGACAGAGACAAAACCAAGGTTGAAGCTCCTTCATCTAGTACCGTTTGAAAAACCTTAATTCCAAATACTTTCGTAATGATATGAAAAGCAAGTTTATGCGGTAACCTAGACTTATAGTTCTCAACATTGAAATGAATCAAGTTAGTATTATCCGGGTCTGAAGCTCCTAATGTTGTTAACAAGTTTTTGCACTATGTATGGAAAATTTGGAGTACTTCTAAGGTAGACATTACATAAGGTGCCAGAGCGAGATCTTCAACTACATTATAAAATTGAGCAACTCGGGAATTAGGGTTAAATATTTCCTTTCGAAGAGTACTCTTAGGTGGATGCAAAATCGTGTTGAGAGTAGGCTTCTCCATAGATAAGGGGACAGTAAACGAGGATTCCGAAGAACTAGTAGAGGGATCTTTCCCTAAAGAAGAATGATATTCTTTCTTATCTATGGTTTTGTCATAATTCTAACTTTGAGTTTGCAGATTGATGGTATCTAAGGACATCATACGAATTTCCTCTGATGAACTGGACTTACCCTGATTAGGCATGTCGTCTATCAGTTGTTGTTGAGAGGGGAAAGGATTCGTAAGTACTGTGGGTGCAGGATTGGACTTTAGAAACTGGGAGATTTCATCCCGACGAGGACACTCCTTTGAAAAATGGTCACCACCGCATAGCAGACAGGGGTATTTTTCCTTTCTTTTCCCTTTATCGTTATCATTGTTGGCTGGTCTTGGAGTCTCCTATTGGTTTCCAGGTTTTTTATTTCTAGTTTTACCTTTATTTTTATTATTACCTGAGGTTTAAGTACTTTGAATAGAGTTAACCTCGGTGGAAACCTTAGGAGTCGAAGGAGTACGGGTGGCAGTTTGGTGTTTCTTGGTAGGTTTTGCTGCTGGCGGGGACTGGATTGAACCAACAATCCCATTAACACGTACTTCTGCTGGTGGCTTGGTGGGATCAGTGCTTGGGTGAGGAGCTTGAGGAATCAAGTCATAAAGGGTTCTAGACTGGGAATAGACCAAGTCTAGATACTGGGCTCAACTAACATCCTGCTCTTCAGTAACGGCACCGCCCATAGCCACATCTCGAGCAATAGGAGGCAACAAGGATTTGGTAAACCAATCAGCTAATAACTGATCCGGAATAGGGGCCTTAATAAGCCTTATCTGCCTTCTCCACTCATGAATATGATCAGATATGTGGGTGGAGGTGTTCTACCACAGAAAAGTTAAAATATTAGTGCCCGTTTCATAATGAATAGGGAGCTGAAAGTGTGTAAGAAACACGGTTTCCAATGAGCCAAAATCCACAAACGAATGTTGTGGGAGTTCAATGTACCACTTCGCGGCTGTACCGATCAAAGTTTGCTGAAAAAGTCGTAACCAAATGGAGTCATCCATGAGGGAGTTTGAAGAACACCACAAATGGAATGTCATAACATGGTTCTTCGGATCGTCTCCCTGATTTCCATCGAACTTTGGGATATCCGATGGTAACTTTACTGGAATGGGAGGCCACAAGGGATTGTGTCGAATGGGGTCATTAATCAACTTGGACAAGTCAGGTAAGTCCAAAGTTACTAAGAAAGGTAACTACCGGTTGGGTTGCACATACTGGTAATATTGATATGGCATATAATAACTAGTAGGACCATAAGTGGACTGAAAGACAGGTTGTTGTGACGAAGAACTATCGGTAAATCCACCTGCAGGGGGTTGATTTATGGGATCAGGACCTTTAGGACCACTAGGGCCTCCAGGAGGAGGACCACCAGGGCTACCAGAACCACCAAGACCACTGGGACCACTAGGACCACCAAGACCACCAGGAGGCGGACCACTAGACCCTCTAGAGCCACCAGGAGGTAAGCCTCCAGAGCCTCCAAAACCACTAAGCGGAGGGACACTAGACCCTCCAGAGCCATAAGGAGGAAATCCATCAGGCCCCCCAGGACCACTAGGACCACTAGGACCATAAGGAGGAAAGTTTCCAGATCCTCCGGGACCATTAGGCCCCAAGGGGGAGGACCTCCATAAGGCAGTCCTCCGGCACCTCCTGCAGTATGTATAGGTATCCCCCCCATAGCTGGTGTGTAAGACCAGTTGGGTTGCACCCATTGCATAAAAGAGTTACTATGGTATGTAATTCTAGCATATGATATCCATGTAGGATGAGGTGGATGATTAATATTACATACAGGTATGTGATAACCATAACCTCCAAAAGATTGAATGGTTATAGGTTGTGCCCCCGAGGGCTGACCTAAACTAGATGGGGGATTAACCACATTAGTATGGGTGGGAGGGACATAAACTATATATGGTTCTATATTAGAGGTATGTCCTTGAATAGGTACAATTCCGGTGTCAGATAACGTAGGTCATGCTGGGGGTTTCCCCCCGGCACTAGATGGTACAGACGAAACGATAATTTAAGGTAGAGCCCTAGGTGCAAAAGACCTGGGAGGATTAGGAACAGACATAACATGGGAGGTGGTGGTATTTTTACCTAGGTTGTGGGGTGTTATTGGACGATCTATAATCGGTTTAATGGGTCTCATAGAATCGGTAAGTGAATGATATCCCATAGGAACAAATGTGGAATGTGATGGTGTTGGGCCTAATAGGTCATCTATTTGCTTTTCAATCTCCTGTGCACGGAGAATGGCAGCATGGCATTTACTACGTTATTTTTCATCTTCAAAAGAGTTTAAACAGGTTCCAAATGAGGTAATGGCCTATCCTACAGGGGTATCCCAAAATGGAGCATTGGGACCAAAATTCAGACGGGTAGTATCATCAACATGACCTTCCATAGGAGAATGGAATGAGGTATTTCACCGAGAAGGTTGTTGGACCAAGGGAGGTGAGTGTGAAGAATATGGTCCTCCACTTTCTGCAACCACACTATCTCCCACTTGGTAGGTGGTAGCAACTCCTTGGTCGATAGCTTCCATTTGATTTTCTCCTGAACCAGGAGTAAAATCGGGTGGCAAGCCCCGTACTCTTCTGGACTATCTTAACTCGGCTAGTTTGTACAGTTCCTATCTAGCCTAGGGTCTGAAAAACTAGAAAACACACCAAAAAATTTCCCTACACAAGCTATAGGTCAAAACAAGCACACTTAAAATGATAGGAGGAGCTCAAAAAGTCAGGTCTCTCACCAGGATTGTCAAGAAGGTCCCACTTGCGATATACCTCAAGGGTACATCTGTAGTAATCTCCCTGAATGTTGTTTCCAGTGTATGGCTCCAAGAAATATGGCCAAAGGGCTTTCCTCAGATGGAAAAGGTATCCTAGTGGGGTCTCCCAATATACTCAAGGTACGTGGGAGCTCGAATTGGTAGTAGTGCTGTCTAATGCATAACCATACACAAGGGGCCTTCCGATATACAATTGAGTACATGAAGTACCTTTCTGTATACCTCAAGGTTATGTGAAAGGCCTTTCGATATACCAACGGTACGTGGAAGAACCGCGCGAGTCCCGGAATGTAATACAGACAAATAACGACAAATCCTATGCTTAACGATGCCTGAACACGTCTCTAACCTATCACTCCAATTGATATGTAAATTTTAACCTATAACTACTGTTGATTTTAAAGTGGACGGTTAGGTGAATGCATGATGTTTTGACAAAAAAGTAAAACCATGTAGTATGCTTATGCAAAATATTTCACTTTACCGTTCAGTATGCCTACTTACGGGAGGGAAAGAGAGTATTTTATTTTGTTTCAAAACCAAAAATAATTCCAAACAACAGTCTTGAACACAAAATCAAAGACAAGCAACACTTTCCAAACTGATTTCACTTTTTTGAAAGCAATAAGAAGGGGGAGAATCTCTTTTCCTAAAAGAAAAACAAGAAGCACACTACATGCAAATGCACTCTATTTTTTTAATTTTCTCTTAAAACATAGGCAAATCTAACTTTAAACTACCATATTTTTTATTTTGATTCAGATATTACTAAATGCATAAGAAACAAAAGAACATGAAGAGCCTAAAATCTCGTAAAGCCAATCAGCGATCCACTGTCCAATGCTCAATGATGATAACCTAATCTCAGTAAAAATTTTCTTTTCTAAAGGAAGGAAAAAGAAGTTCTCTATGAAAACAAGAAATGAAACTAAGATGCTAATTAAATGTTCTTGTTTTAGTCTATATAATAGAAATGAAAAGAGATCTTACTAACACCCTAAGCTTTTCAAAAAATAAGAAATCCTTTCGCAAACACAACCAACAAGCCTAGAAGCAAATGAACAATCAAAAAGCCTAATCTATCTTTTGAATTTCCCAATCAAACCAATCTTAAACCATAAAATTTCAAACCACAAGCATCAGATTATGTCACATAATCCTGACAGTGCAGGACTGAAAGCAAAACAACTCAATTTTTTACAAAAAATGAGGAAAAGAGGTCTTGGAATGATGCCTACCTGGCACCGCGCTTCTTGGGTGTTGACAGAGCAGTTCTATCCCAGCACCGCTTATCACCAATGGGACACAGGCGGTCGTACCGTGTACTTCCCACTCTGTTCAGGCGATGGCACTGCTTCTCACCCACTGCATAGGCGCGATTCCCTGTAAAAATCCAAAACACAAAGAGAACGATAGATAAAGTGAGAAAAATACCAGATCAGGGTAAAGGTTGATAGATGAGTATAAAAAACAGAGCATAAAAGGTCAAAATGATTCAAATCTGAACAGATCTGGAAGTTTCAAACCCAAATTGACTGATTCAGATAGCAGATCTAACTGAAGAGAGTTGGAGAAGGAGCCTGGATTCAGACAAGAGTTGAAGAACTGGGGAAGATCAAAACAACTGATACATATATCTAATCCCTAGTGGAGTCACTATATTTGTTAGTAGGAATATTTCACCTTCTGCGGACAATAAGGTGTTCCACTGGTCTGAATGGTTCAGATCCAGAAAAAATGAACGACAAAGGTTGAATACCCTCCCTAGACATCGTAATTACCTGGAATGTGATTCTTTGATAGTAACCCTATGTACCTGCAATCATATCAAACATGCAAACACATCAAAGCTGCCAAAATATATTCTACTAATCCATGTTAGTGACTAAGGAATCTAACAACATATACATGTGAAATCAAACAACAATAGTAATGTGGGACGGAAATCAGCTTTGCATTAAGATAAAAATGGAGAATTTTACAACCAATTAATCCTTAGTGTTGACATGCAACTCCATGAAACCAAAAATTTCATCCCCATAAGCTCCAACTTTGCTCTCTATGCTCTCCAATGGCTTGGGCCAAGTGATCAATCCAACAACATAACAATACCTTAAGAGTTCCCCCCTCAACCATGGACATGAGATTGTATTTATAAGGCTCAATGGATAGGAATCGTTGAGAGATTTGTGGATGAGGTGGCCTCTAAGATCCTAGGATGAGGGATCTCAAGCTCAACTGGCCCACAATGATAGGGATAAGGGAGGACACGAGGCTCATGATCTAGAAGCCTCGAGAATCTTCTCTTTTTCCCCTTTTACCCAGGCTACCGTGTTTCTCCTCTTATGATAGAGCAGTTCAGGTAAGAGCCACTTTTGGACCAAGGGCAACAGGCGGTGGCACCGCTTATGGAAAACAACATAAAGGCGATGCAAGCAAGGAACCGCTCATGGCTAACAGGGAAATCATGGTGCTGAGCATTTTTATGTAGAATTGAGAGACAACATGGGTTTCCACTCCAAGTGCTGGGATTAAGGGCAAGTAGGTATGTCAAAGGTCTTATCACATGATGATGACAGGATTTTGGTATAGCAACTGGTTGATGTACCTCCTGTAAAAAGGAGACCTACATGATGCTCATAATTCATAAGGAAGCTCATAATAGTATTCAAGAATCACTATGATTAGTGGCGTGGCAGTCACTAGACAAATATTTTCCTCAGTTAAGGAAAATGTGCAGTAAAATAGCCTAAAGGGTTTCGGGATTATGGACTACAAATCCATGGCCACACATATGAAGGTAAATATTAAATATTATCATTTTTATTCCATATTTGGAGGATTTCAAGTTAGTTGAGATGTATTTGGTTGGTCACAGGTCCCAAGGTATATTATATGCTTTGTAGTCTGTACATATCATGTGTTGTAGTACCTACTTGGTACAAGTGTATATGGGCTCAGGTATGTCTTGTTCAGTGAAATAGAGTTCCAAAGATATATGAAATTTGACTAGTATAGTGATCAAGGAAAGATCACATGTGTTGCTTTAGATAGAGCATGTTGAAAAGCAGTAAATATTTATGATATTTCTAGTCAGTTATATCTGAGACATGGTACATATCCATAGATGAGCAGCATTCCAACATTCTTACTAAGCCTTTGTCCGATACAAGCTTAGTATAGTACAAAAATACCCCTCCAGTTGAAGAGCGAGTATTGATTTTTCTTCATAAGCGACAATAGATAAAGTCCCCACTAATTAGTCATGGGACATGACTTGGGAATCCAAGGGTTGTGATGCCTTGTGGAGAGAATCCACGTGAGTAGAGACATGGTCAAAGTCTCTGATACTATTGATGCTCAAGAAAAGTTATAGTCTAGACTGTTAGAGAACTGTTAAAACTCTTAGATAGGTAGTTGGGGTGCTACAATATAAAGAGAAGCATATCTGAGAAAGTGATTAGGCCTTGAAGAAAATCACATAGAATGACAAGCTCACGGAGAATTTCTCCATATCGCAGAAAATTCAACAAATCAACAAATGTTAAATACTGGAAGAAAATATAAGACTTTATTTATGCATGTTATTACACATTTGTTGTATAATGTTGTATGTGATGTATTTAAAATCCATGGTTTCTAGTTTAGAGAAACTTTATTTTGGATTGGATCCAGATGATGCTACTATGCATAAGTAGTTGGTCGGTCTTTAGGTAGACCTACTGTATTTTATTCTTACTATTAATCATATGATTGAGTACCTTTTGAGGTACATTAGAATAGGATCTTTATTACATGGAAGACCTATTATTTGATTGTGTTATACAACTATTATTTTATCTTGAGATAAGCGTTGTAATTTGCAACTAGTACTACAAAATATCAGTGTATTGTGGCTAGTACTATAGAAGCAAGATGTATGTCTGAGAGTACTTCAAAATTAAAATGTCTTTTTTGGATAGCACTACACACCGAGGAGTAGGATATCTTGGGAAGATACCTAGTAGGGTAAAATACTTGAGCCTACAGATATTAGGTTTCAAGCTTTCTGGAAAACCCTATATGTGTGTTATGATAAAACACATTTGAGATGAAGTCATGGTCATGTAAAATGAATTCTAGAACATATCTATTGAGGATTAGATTGCAAATTTGTGATAAGCCTCTATATGTGACGAATTTCTGACACTTCTAAGATAAGCTTGGTGTGGCGGGAAATTCCTGGTATGGCATATAATGTCTCCCTCACTGACAGGGAGTGTTAGATGTACAACATCGGGATTCATCCCCCATGAGATTTTTTGGATCAATCCTGGAACTTATGTTGTATTAAGTTTATATCCTCTCCATGAGACTTGTTGTGTCATGTCCAGAAATTATGTTGTTTTAAGTTCACTAACTTATTGTGTTAAGTTAAAGAGTTTGTGTTATATTGAGCTAGGACCTTGATCAAGTCTTATTTGGGAGAGATGCTTGTACTAGGATCTTATGGTTAATATCATGACATTATGTTAAGGCGTGATACTTGTGTTGTATCTAGTTTGGAACTTATGGTGTATTAAGTTCACATGACTTGTGTTGTATTAAGTATCAAGGATATACTATATGATGTATGGATAGTCATGGTAAGCAAGTGCTATAAGTGTCCTTTAGGGATTATCTACCCCTATAGTGATTTACTTTAGCATGTGACTAAATGAACTAGGGTAATACATATAATCATAGGTTTGAAATCATTATTATGAGTATGATATGATTGTTGGCCACTTTTCCTAACTCACACGACCCAAGTTCTGCGTAGCCCGTCAACCCAACCAACACCCGTGATACCGACCTGACAGAGCAAGCCCCATTGGCAACACTTACGAAGCAAATGTAGTCTCACCCGAGATGTCTCTTCGATGGGTAACCATCAGAACCATGTTTCTGCGATTGTCGAGGGATTATAATCCCTTGGTACACGGCCAAGGAGCTCAACCAAGTCGCGAGGATGGAGTCATTCCCATTGAACTGTAGTGCACACCGCACATATATTTTACCAACTATTAATGTTGCAACACAGATTTGGCGTTAGTACTTTAAACATCACGAAACGTAAAAGCAATCTAACAGACAGGCGCAAAATACAGGAGCGCAATAGTGCTTGCACCGTAAACATAAACTAACACTCAGAAGCAGTGCGTAGTAACCTATTCATGCATTCAAACTCTTATTGACTTTGCGACATTCATTCAATCATAACATGACTTGCATCATAAGTATAAACAAACATAAACATAAACAACCATACATATTCAACCATCAACACACAGGGAAGTTCACGTGGAAACCCATCTGGGAAAAACCACAAGGCGCTCTTCATCTGGCATGAGAAATAGATGGCAGCTTCAGCCTGCATCTAACTATAAACTGTCCTAGATATAGATTTCAACTCAGACTCTTTCTTTCTCTCATGCTCTCTGTCTTATTTCTCCTAATCTACTGCTACCATCTACTGATTTGCACATGGCCTGGATCGACCTCTCTAGCATCTGCACCTCTCTAGCAGAGCTTCTCTTCTACTGCACTAACTCTCACTGCATCCTGTATACTTCCAACTACTCTACTACTTATATCTCTCAACTTCACTATACTCTCTCAAAGATCTCCCCTCCATTAACCCTTCACAAGCAACTAAGACTACAACACCCAACAATAACCAACTACAAAGCAACCTTCACCAACCCTCTAACTATTGAATCCCTCCTATTTATACTATTTTACATGACCGCGTAGGGTCGACTATATACAAGTAGTATTTTAACTGTCACCATCAGCCGCCCCTCAGGCTACAACTGTGGTGATCACAACTTGACACAAGGCACTAACGACCTTACTTACAGCGTGCTTTCACTCGTGTGGCATCCACCGAATTAAGCAACCACGATCGCCCTGTCACTTTCGGCCATTATTCTGCACTTGTGCTACTGTTTTACCCTGCAGCATGTTCCTTATGTGTAGTTTCCATTTTCTGTGCAGGTGACATCTCTTGCGCCTATTCCTTTTTCTACACAACTTTCTTCTTCTACGCAGTTTCCTTTGTTTGCGTCGGTTTCCTTGCTTGTGCTTGCGCTACAGACTGACTCTTGCACTTATTTCTTGCGCGCTTTCCCTGGGCCCAACAATGATATAGAATTAATGAAAACACATATGGACCATGCAAAGAAAATTAATATTAGCATAGAGATGGAGAGAGAATTTAAACTTCCCATGTATGCCACCAAGTGAACTTGAATTGATAAGACATCAGTTGGGTCTTAGTTATGATCAAACAAGTTCAGATAATTAAGGAATCAACTCCTTAATTTATGCAAGTGGTTGTTGAATATGACACTAATGGAGAAGCACTAGTTACCTTCAGTTATGTTCAGTTACATTCAGTTTTGTTCAGTTGCATGTAGTTCCATTCAATTCAGTTTAGTTAAATCAGTTAACAACTCGGTTGGAGGAAGTTAAACTCGATGAAATAATGGAGGGAGCATATAAGTTCAATGTGGGACATAACTATGGAGTGCCAACTTTGTGCCAAGTTAGTGAGGGTGCATGGTTGACGATAAAACAATGTTCTTAGTATTAACTACTTATAGAAACACACAAATATTCGCTACCTTCCTTGTATGACCTAATTTGACTTGTTATTAAAGTGCTATGCACTTGGAAATATCATCACAGTGTTCCAGTTTATCTATCTTCTCTTGTGCTCTCAGAAAAAGCAATCTGATATTGTTTTATAACCATTCTCTGCCAATTATCAATCATACTCTAAGATTGTTTGTTGGGCTTTTTATCCTCTGAATCAGTGGAGGGTTTTCCTAGGGTATACCATGTGTTATGTGGTTCAATTTAATTATGTATTTGGATTATTGATGAGATCTATCTGCACCGTAATTGTGGATTAAAATTTTAAAGTTCAATTTTCTTCATACTTGCTCAAACACTAACAAATTCAATGAAAAAAGAAGGTTGCAGAAGAGAGAGAAGAATTTAGTAGAGATTGGTTAATTACTCATGAAAAAATTGCATGCATATGGAGAAAAAATTGGAATAATATTATTACATCCATTAATTAGTATATTGCATGTAGTACAATGGTGTTACAAATAGGAGAATTTGAATTCTTAAGATAGGATTTGAATCTACCAACCTGGACTGACTCCGGGGCTAACTCGATGTGGAAAAATCACCACTAGAGCTCACTAATGAAACTATGTATAATTGGATCAATTCACAAACAATTAACTGAATGAGTTAGGTGAGCAAAGGTGCCCATTCTCCCTTAAATCATGCAAAATGGTGTTAGGATGATTGAAAGTGAACTAACATATGGGGATCAGAGAATAAATAAACATAAAAAAACACCGACTAGGTTCAACTGCTGGATATTGTTGGTGGAACTAAGAGTGGGTTCCTAAATTATAGGGATTGGTCCTTGGAGCTCCTAAACTCATGCAGACAGGCGCATTGAGCCTTGTTCGGTGGCCCCTAGGTGTGTTCCCCATGCACTAATGAAGTGGTAATTACCTCCTTATCTAGGAAAATAAAAATAGACTATGTGGTCAAGGGAGGATTAATTAATCATCCTAACAATGTTCTTGATATTGTTTTGGAGAGTTCTTCCGAAATTCTAGATCAATTTCTATTTTCTAGCTCCTTCAATAGAATTGTCTTGAGTAGATTTGTGACTTTGTAAATGAAGTGTTTGAAGAAATGTTAGAATGATATGTACCTGAATTATTACTGATAAAACATTTTATTTATATTTTTAATGGAATTTGAATGATTCTATGACTTGTGGATTTAATTACTCTAGTGATTCCTAGAAGTACTAGTCAATTTAGATAAGTAGAATTAGCTGGTTTTGTTAGTTTTTCAATGGACTGTATATGGGTGGAAAGATACAGACATATGAATATAGGATATCCCTGATACGCTTTCCTTAAGATATAATATTCATATTTTTTTCTTTATTTGGAATTTGGAAAGTTAATTTGGAAGCTAGGTACATTGCGGTGAAAATTGATAACTAGTTGTGGATTGAAATCTTTGTTTTTCGTAAAAAAAAATGATACATCCATGTGCTCTATTTATAACATGTTATTGTGTTGTAGGTGTATACTTATCAGTTTTAATCATTTACTTATGGATTCATTTCACTTTGGTTCAGTTATTTAGACTAAATTCCTTGCGGTGAATGTTAACTAGTTTCATTAGAATTGATGGAAAAGATCACCTTATGTGCAATTGGAATGATCTGAAAATAAACATTTAATTGGATGTAGGTTCATGATTAAATATGTTTTCCATGGATTTATCATTTTTGGGGGGTTTAATGGCATGGTTACAAGTTTATTTTGTGCAAGACTAGTTGCTTATATTGGAAACTAGTTAACTAGTCTTGTGGACTCTCTTTTGTAATTACCTTGATTAATTATTGTAATTTTGAAAATTAGAGCTTCTTTACATGTAATTATATTTTATTAATCCACTTGGATTGATAATCGATGGTTATTTATTAAACAATTGGATTTGTGATAAGTGTCGTCATTTGTGCCGTAAGTATCGTAATTAACACCTTAATACTAGTTAACTGTGAATAAGAATAATTAGCTTTTAGAAGTGGATATCATCTCTGATATGGATTGGATTAATGGGTTGATGATGTTGTATTATGTTAAGAAACTTTTCCATCCCTTGGATCGTTTGTTGGAATAGTTATTGAATTTATTTTAATTTATTGTAATTAAAGGGATTTTGTCGAAATCAAATCACACAAAATTAAATTAAATATTTGTTTGACTAATATGTTTTGAAAAAATTGTCTAAATAGTATTATAGAGCTAATTATATATCCCTGATACCCTTTGATATCCATGGGGAGCATTACAGGTGGTATCAAAGCCGTGACTACAACATGTTGATGTATTTTTAACTTCGAAATGTATTCACTTGTATATCTTATGTATTGTACCCCGATGTTCCTATCGGGAAGTATCAGTAATGTAATTGAGTCATGTCATACCCTGATGTTCCTATCGAAAGAATCAATAAAATAAAAAATTCATGTAAATTCATAAAGGTTAACCCTCCTAGTTGATCAGGGGTTAAAGTCCCCGCAGTTGTGGGGCACTAGGGTTATTAGACTCTCCTAGAGAAGTCGGCCCTGGTAAGTTATTGTCAAGTCTGAAACTAGTATAAATAGAGAGTGAGACTCTCTATTTATCATACAGTCGCTCACACTCAATTGTAGCGCATGAGTGAGAGAGAAGGAGTTGGCATAAGAGAGAGAACAAATGTCGGAGATCATCTTACTTTCTTTGGGCTTTACTACTTCTATTGGTGCCTATTCTATCTTTGGGGAAATTGCGGGGTTTTCTCCTTTATGGTTTCCCCAAGGAAAATCATTGTGTGTATTGTCTCTTGTGATTGATTGTTCTGCATTTTATTCTCTCAGATAAGATCCTAAGATAATACTGTCTAAATTAATAAAAATATAACATGGTATCAGAGCTAACATAAGAAGAAGACACTATGTAGCTGCGGAAGCTAGGGATTCTTACTTTTTGGGTCTCTCTCCATAATCCATCAGCAAAAGGAGGCTAGGCTGAACCTCCATTGAAGGGCACATCTTTCTGTTGAAGCAGAATCTGATTCTGAGCATTTTCAATTTTTGACCTACCACTACATCAAGAAATTAGGGCTTTTCACTGAAGAGGAATTTTTGAGTGAGCCCAGGCTAGGATTTCTCTCCTCCTCAAAATCAAAGTTTAGAGACAAAAATAGAGGTTTTTGGTTGGGTAGAATTCCAAGAAATTCAAACCCTAATATTCCCTAGAACCAGAAAACCAGCACTGCAGAAGATCAACTCTAGATCCAGCTTCCAGCTTCTCAAACTGGTAAGATCTAAATCTTTTGTATTTCCATTTGAGGTTCTCAGTTAAGATGTCTCATCACACCAATCTTGATGAAAAGCTTGAGGGAGTTGATAAATTTATAGTTTGGAAGTATAGGATCTCCCTGGTTCTGGAAGAAAATGAGTTGGACTCTTACATCAGTGAAGGGGTTCCAGTTCCAGAGGGAGATGAGGCTAAGGCCTTACACAAAAATAAATTGGTCATGGCTAAGAGGATTATTGCTAATTCAATTAAGGATCACCTCATACCACAGGTGTCCTCCCTAAAGACATCTAAAGCAATGTTTGATGCCCTGACCAAAATGTTTGAAGGAAAGAACATAAATCAGAAGATGACTTTGAGGAACCAGTTGAAGAATATGAAGATCCAGAATGCGGAGACCATACAGTCATACTTTACAAGGGTCTCCCAGATCAAAGAACAACTTGAAGCGGTGGATGAAGAAGTGGAGAATGCAAAGATTGTGATGAACACCTTGAATGGCCTCCCTAGGTCATGGGACTCCTTCATTCAAGGGATTTGTGCTAGAAGAAAGCTAATCAACTTTAGTAGACTATGGGAGGAATGCTCACAAGAAGAAGCTCAGATAGTAGCCTGAGAAGAAAAGATGGGAAGTGAAGATCAATCTCTCACAGTACACTCCAAGAAAATCAAAAGGGACTATCATCATTCCAAAGGTAAGCATTCTAACCAGAAAGATAACTCTAGAAAATCTAACAAAGATATATCTAAATACAAATGCTTTACATGTGATGAAAGAGGACACTTTGCAAGATATTATCCCAAGAATAAGAATAGCTCTCACAAGAAGAAAGGAAACAAGAGAAGACATCATGCTCATGCTGCAGAGGATGATGAACCTTCCACAAAGAGAATCAAACAAGAAAGTGATGAAGAATATGTTTTGATTTCTGCTCTCACGGGAACTATCACACATGGAAGCAATGATTGGGTTATAGATAGTGGGGCTTCCAAACATATGACAGGATTCAAAGAATCCTTTGTGTAACTGTCTAAACATGAGTCACCTCACAAGGTGAAACTTGGGTATGACTACTAGTATCCAATAAAAGGTAGTGGTGAATCCTCCTATAAGCTAGACTCTGGAAAGTCTATGAATATGAAGGATGTCTTGTTTGTCCCAGGACTAAAGAAGAATCTCCTCTCCATATCTGCATTGGATGTAAAAGGCATAAGGGTTGCATTCCTAGATGGCCAAGTTCTTATGTGTCCAAAGGGAAATACTATAGATGATGCAGTTGAGATTGGAAAGCAAGAGGGAGGATTATACAAATTGAAGGGCCAACCAGAACAAGATTTGGTCCATGACTCAGTAGAACCAAATGAACTTTGGCATAGAAGGCTTGCACATGTGCACTATAGAGCACTACCACTTGCAAGCAAAGCAGTTGAAGGTCTTCCATAAATACAGACAAAACATGACGGTGTATGCAAAGGATGTGCAAAAGGAAAGAACACAAAGAAGACATTTCCAAGTGGTGAGAGCAAGGAAAAAGGAATCTTGGAAATCATCCACTCTGATGTATAAGGTCCGATGTCATCCAGTTCATTGAGTGGGTATGTATACTATGTTTCTTTCATTGATTATTTTTCTAGGAAGACATGGATATACTTCTTGAAGAACAAAGATGAATTATTCAATAAGTTCAAGGAATTCAAATCCTTGATCGAGAACCACACAGAAAAGAAGATCAAAACCTTTCGATCAGACAATGGAAGAGAATTCACATCAAATGAATTCAAAGAGTTATGTAGAGATTCAGAGATTAAGAGGGAGTTGACCACTCCATATAATCTACAACATAATGGGGTTGCAGAAAGGAAGAATAGAACAATCATGGAAGCTGCAAAGGCAATGCTTCATGATCAAGACATTCCCATGCATCTCTGGGTAGAAGGTGCCAGGACAGCGGTGTATGTACAGAACTGTACTCCACACAAAGTACTTGAGAACAAGACACCTGAATAATTCTTTTCTGACAAGAAACCAGAGGTCAGGCATATCAAAATATTTGGTTGTCTAGTATACATACACATTCCAAAAGAAAAGAGGACAAAGAAAGATCCTTCTGGGAAGAAGGGCATATTTGTGGGATATAGTGAAAGCTCGAAATCATACAGAATATACTTCCTGGGATTCAAGAAGATCGACATAAGCAGAGACGTAACATTCGACGAAGATTCAGCTTACAAAAAATACAAAAAGAGACCAGTTGAAGACTCTGAAGAAACAGAAGTACCCAGAATTCAAGATACAACTATGAACGATGCAAATCAAGATGAAGATCGAGAAATTGAAGAACCCCAGGAACCTATAGATCCACCCCAAGAGAAGAATTCTCACAAGAGGAAACTTGCATGGGTACGAGAGGATATCCAAGGTGCAGAAAGATATGGGGCTCTAGAAGAAATGCACAGAGAGAAGAAAAGAACCACGTCCTGCTCTGGTTATGTAGCCCTACTATGTGACATCATTGATAAAGAACCTTCCAACTATGAAGAAGTGGCAAAGAAGAAAGAATGGAAGAATGCTATGATCGAGTAGTATCAGTTGATCATGAAGAATGATGTTTGGGGTGTTGTCCCTAGACTAGAGGGGAAGTATGTTGTGACTTCCAAGTGGATCTACAAGATCAAGCATGTTGCAGATGGTAGCATAGAGAAACATAAAGAAAGATTTGTAGCTCGTGGCTTCTCCTAGAAAGAAGGAATAGATTGTGAAGAAACTTTTACACCTGTATCCAGATACACTTCCATTAGATCAGTACTTGCTTTGGTTGCAGTAATGAAATGGAAGATACACCAAACGAATGTCAAGGCTGCTTTCTTGAATGGTGTAGTGGAAGAGGAAGTGTATGTGGAGCAGCCACTCGGTTTTGAGACACATGACAGGGAGACTCATTTGTGTAAATTGAAGAAATCCCTGTATAGTTTGAAACAAGAACCCATGACATGATATGACAGAATTGACAGCTTCTTATCCAGTTTGGGCTTTACTAAGAGTAAAGCAGATTCCAACCTTTACTACAAGGCTGAAGAAGGGAACCCAATGATACTCCTACTATATTTAGATGATCTGTTTGTAACGGGTGTGGATGGGTTGATTGCTAATACAAAGAGGAAGCTTGCTGCCGAGTTCAAGATGAAGGACTTGGGTATGATGCACTACTTTCTAGGCATGGAGGTGTGGCAGAGTACAGATGGAATCTCCCTGGGACAAGGGAAGTATGCAGTAGAGATCCTGAAGAGGTTTGCGATGATGAACTGCAAGGCCATGACCACACCTATGGCATCGAACCTGAAGCTATTGAGTGATTCTTCATCAGAGATGGTTGATGATATGATGTACTATCAGATGATTGGGTCCTTGATGTACCTAATGAATACAAGACCAGATATTTGCTTTGCTGTGAACACATTGAGCCAGTTCCTGACGGATCCGAGACATGTTCACCTAATTGCTGCAAAGCATATTTTGAGATACCTGAAGGGAACAGTTGATTATGGGCTCAATTATGAGGCGGATCCAAATATTAACTTGGAAGTTTATGGTGATTCAGATTGGGCAGGTAGTGCCATCGATAGGAAGAGCACTTCAGGGTGTTTCTTCAGTATGGGATCAGGTGTGATCTCTTGGTTTAGCAGGAAGTAGTCTTGCATGGCACTGAGTACAGCCAAAGCAGAGTATGTCATAGCTTGTTTGACTAGTTGTGAGGCAGTGTGGATGAGGAAGCTACTATTTGATTTATTTGATCTCTAGTTGGATGCTACTTGTATATATTGTGACAACCAGAGTTGTGTGAAGTTGTCGGAGAACCCAGTGTTCCATGACAAGTTGAAGCATATCGATATCAAATATCACTATATCAAGGATATGGTGCAGAGAGGAGCAGTGAAGCTCCAGTATGTTGCGACGGACGAGCAGATAGCTGATGTGTTGACCAAGCCATTGGCCAGAGTGAATTTTGAGTACTTCGGGGCGAAGCTTGGTGTTCTCCAGATCAAGGTTCCCTCCAAGGGGAGGTGATGAGTCCAAGAGCCTTTCTGACATGCTAGGATTGGTTCCTTCTATGGTTAGATATAAGTGCGGGATCCTTTCTGACATGGTGGTAGGAGGGTCCTCCCATGGTCAAATGTAAGTGTAGATCCTTTCTGACTGGGTTAGATGTAAGTGTAGAGCCTTTCTGACATGGTGGCAAGAAGGTCTTCCCATGGTCAGATGTAAGTGTAGATCCTTTCTGACTGGGTCAGATGTAAGTGCAGAGCCTTTCTGACTGGGTCAAATGTAAGTGTAGATCCTTTCTGAATGGGTCAGATATAAGTGCTAAGCCTTTCTGACATGGTGGCAGGCTGGGCCTCCCATATTCAGATGTGAGTACTAAGCCTTTCCTACATGGTGACAAGCTGGGCCTCCCATGGTCAGATCTGAGTGTTGGGACTTTCTGACATGGTGGCAGGCTGGGCCTCCCATGGTCAGATATAAGTGTTGGGCGAGCCTTTTTGACATGGTGGCAGGTTGGGCCTCCCATGGTCAGATGTGTGTGTTGATCATTTTTAACATGGTGGTGGATGTGTTCCTCCCATGGTCAGATGTGAGTGTTGGGCATGCCTTTCTAACATGGTGGTGGATGTGTTCCTCCCATGCTCAGATGTAAGTGTTGGGCGGGCCTTTCTGACTAGATCAGATATAAGTGTTGAAGAAGATGAAGACCTACATGGAGGCTAGGCCTGCAACCAGCATGAAAAAGGGTTGGCTCTGTAGAACTTCCTATGACGAGTAGAATTGAGAGATAACACTAGTTGATCGAGATAGCGGAAGTAGTGTTGATAATGATCCAGTGATGATACAACTTTGATGATGATCTAGTGATGATCCAGTTTCAGTGATGATCCAGTTTTGATGATGGTCCAGTGATGATACAACTTTGATAATGATCCAGACTTGATCCAGAGAACAATACTTGTGTTGATGAATTGTGTTAAGATAATACCTTCCTAGTTAAGAGGGAGTGTTGATGTATTTGTAACTTCAGAATGTATTCACTTGTATATCTTATGTATTGTACCTCGATGTTCCTATTGGGAGAATCAATAATGTAAACAAGTCATGTAAATTCATAGAATTTAACCCTCCTAGTTGATCATGGGTTAAAGTCCCCACAGTTGTGGGGCACTAGGGTTATTAGACTCTCCTAGAGAAGCCGGCCCTGGTAAGTTATTATCAAGTCAAATATTAGTATAAATAGAGAGTGATCCTCTCTATTTATCACACAGTCACTCACACTCAGTTGTAGTGCATGAGTGAGAGAGAAGGAGCTGGGATAAGAGAGAGAACAGTTGTCAGAGATCAACTTACTATCTTTGGGTTTTACTACTTCTGTTGGTACATATTCTATCTCTAAGGAAGTTGCGGGGTTTTCTTTTTTATGGTTTCCCCGAGGAAAATCTTTGTGTCTATTGTCTCTTGTGATTGATTGTTGTGCATTCTATTCTCTCAGATAAGATCCTAAGATAATACTATCTAAATTGATAAAAATCTAACACAACACTATGGTTGTTGGGCCTATTGGTCGTTTTAAATTTGCTTGCTTGAATAAAAGTTAAATATTTCATGTGTGAAAGTTAATTATGAAAGTGCTTCTATCTTTGTGAAAGATGAAAAACTATTTGTTATTTCGAATATATATAAGATGTTTGAAATAATTATATCTTTTTTTTCATTTTGCTTAGTTATTTATTTCAAAAATTGAAGACTAGTATAGTATGCTTTGTTTCTTTGTAACCAAGAAGTTATTATTGTTTGAGAAAATAAATAAAATTTATAATGGAATGTTAAAAAAACTTAGAATGAACATGTTGCAGTTCATAGTAAATAATTTAATTCAAGAAGACCCTGTAGAGAAAAATAGTAGAGGATGGAAGCTAAACAGACAACCCCTTATGGCCATGAAGAGGAGTATGTAGGAAGGAGGAGGAGTAGCTCATCCCTTGAATTGGAATAATTGACTAAGAAATTTAATGAAATGATTACTCACCTTCGAGAATAGATCATGAAATAACTAAGATCCTTAAAGACTACCCAAGACAAGAAATAAAGGAAAAGCATAAAAACTTACTCTAGGATGGACTTTCCACCAGGAAGTTATCGTACACCTCCCTTGATAAAAAGAGCTAGAAGTCCTAAGACTATTCCATCGATATTTTCAGATGACCGTAATAGTAGAAGGAAAAGGTATGGACATGATCAATTGATGGGAGAATTAAGAAAAAATATACCTCCAACCTTTGATGGCAAAGTAAACAGGGTAAAGAAGCATAAACATGCTTAGTAGGGATTCGAAAGTTTTTCCAATTACATAATTATTCATTAAACATGGAAGCAAGAATAGCTATCTATCATATGTAGGTAAGAACCTCTCTTTGTTGGGAACGTTTGGTTAAATTGAAATTAATTGATGAAGAAAATATCACTTGGAAAAAGCTTTAAAAGTGTTTTCAACAAGAATACCTTTCAGATAAATACAATGATAATAAGATGGAGGAATTCTTTGAACTTAAGATGGGAAATTTAACTATGGATGCATATGAGAATAGATTTATTGAATTGTTAACTTATGCAAACTATATAAAATATGATAAAGTTAATATTCAAATATTTCTAAGTGGATTGCCAACTTTTTACAGGGATAATATTCAATATGATATGCCCAATAACCTTAAAGAAGTAATCGGGAAGGAAACACATTTGTATAAGTTGGATAAGAATAAGGAACATAAGAAATTAAAGGATAATCAGAGTGTTACACGAGACCAAAGAAAGAAGGGAGCCAAGCCTCCTATCAATAAAAGTCATAATTTTCATAAAAAACCTGTTTAGATGTTGGAATTGTAATGAGAATCACTATGTAATGGATTGTCCACATAAGAGGAGACAACATTCACAACATTCAAGAAGCAAAAATAGATGATGCTGGTAAGACTTAGAGGATTTATGCAACTTTTGGAAGGTAGGAAGGCATATCATTAGTCTCACGTGATAGAAGTGGAAGGTAATATTGGTAATACAACTTTGTCTATTTTAATTGATTCATGAGCGGGTAACAATTATGTTGCACCGAGTGTATTTTTGAATTGTTTTCTTAGGAAAAGTAAACTTGAGGTAGCAGCCTTTGTACAGTTAGCAACTAGAACTAAAATAAAATTCACAGAAATAGTAAGAAATTATCCTTTGGAAATGAATGGTTTAAAGACTTTAGCGGATTTGAATTTTATCCCCTTGGGATCTTATGATGTTTTTATTAGTATGGAATGGTTAACTACACACCGAGCTATCTTGGGTTGTTACAATAAGACTTACACATGTCTATATGAGGAAGGAAACATAGTAACAATTAAAGGAATACATAAACTGATATCTTCAAGAAAGGTTAGAGCCTTACAGTTAAAGACGTGTTTTAGAAAATGGTGTCATATTTATGCACCTCACCTAGAAGAATCTGAGGAAAAAGAACCTTAGTTACAATACTACCTAGTATTACAATAATTGTAGATGTATTTCAAGAGATACCATAAAGGCCTCCTAGAAGAGATATAGACTTTACTATTAATCTTGATCCAAGAGGATCTCTGAGATTGATCAAAATTAAAGTCTTAAAATTTAAAACATAAGCATTCATCTATGTAGAGCTCAACGAGATATTTCCAGTGATGTTCGTTTCATGCAAAACGGACTCCGGACATGAAAGTTATAGAGTTTGGAACTTTCGACAAAACAGGTAAAATTAGGCAAAAAAAAGTGCCACATAGCACCATTGTAAGGGTGACAAAGATGCACACGCTTGAATCAATGGAATACAAAGATGCACATACTTGAAATCCCTATTCTTACTGATGTAATGGATTTAAAAATCAAGTTTTAAATCCTTTTCATGTACCAATGTCTACAGGGAGAAGAAAATAACAACATATGTCGTATCTAAAGAGGGAATTTAGTTGGTTGTGGGACAATTGAAAGTGATTGAACAAAATCATGACCAAAGCTTTCAATACTATCACAGGCCCTTCCTGGCCATACAAGGTATCTTGTTCTCTCTCTCTCTCTCTCTCTCTCTCTCTCTCTATATATATATATATATATATATATATATATATATATATGAATAGTTATTTTTGCAGCGTGAAATATCAGCACTATATCAGACTTTTCTATTAGTATACTTTTGATTTAGGAAGAATGCTTAGCAACATAAACATTTCTTATATGCTCCTTATCAACAACACGACAGATGATATTTTGAAAACCTCATTATAGTATTTGTTTAGGACAGTATCTATTTATGGAGGCATCCAGTTTATGCAATGATATGATGCTTATTTTGATTTATCATGGTTCTTTTTGTTTAGAATAAATGCTCGACATATATCTCCTCAATATAATTTTATACTCCTTGAAAAATAAAATTTAAATTTTTTTCACAGAAAAAAAAATACATAAAATTTTCCCAAATTATATAAAAATAAGAAAATAATAAACACTCCATAAAATATTCAAAATTCAAATGCCATATAGAGTTTCAAATTTTCAATAGATTTATTGAGAAAAACTACAGCTATTTTTTAAAATTTACTTCAAACATTCAAAAGTCAATCAATATAGTAGAAATTATAAAGTTATATGCATATTTCCCAAAGTTTATGGATGAAGAACATAATGAAATTTTGATGACATATGTTAATATAGATAAACTAAAGAGTATTGTACATTCCTTTCAAAAAGATAAAAAGTACAAAAACTCGGAAATTTTAGCCCACCAATCATTTAAATCACTTCGTAGCATTCTGATTCTACAACGTCGTGCCCCATTATTCCCACTACATTACTCCTCTCCCAATTGATTGAACCCATACAAAGCCGTCCATTGAAATGCTTATCCATTTGATTTTTGAAATGATATCGTATGAGAAGATAAGGCCCAATGGTGCCGTGGGGCACTTCTTAATTGGTGTCGAGCCAAAAATAAAGGAGGTAATCAAGTAAAAACTCAACATCATATTGGACCATTTTCATTTTACCATTAAGATGTTTGAATGGTACAAAGTCATAAAGGGAATCAATGGTCTTATCAACACCAATGGGATTATCAAGCCACTAAAGAAAGGGACCCGATTAGATTATGGGGTCCTATGAGATCATCAAGGGAAATTAACATATCATATTGAACCACCTTTAAGTATCTGAAAAAATAAAAAGGGTCCGATGAGACCATCAGGCCCTTTAAACCTTTGAAAATATTTAAAAATTAAAAGGGCCGATGGGATGATGGGGTGAAGTTTACAGACATTTTCATAATTGGGCTACAAACAACCAAACCATTGAATTTTCAAATGGACTCTTTAGCTTTAATATAACAATGTTAAAAAGGGTTTGCTAAAGGGCATTGGGGCTCACAATTTGAAGTAAGAAAAAGGAAAAGGAAAAGGGTTCAATTGGATCAGCCATATTTCAAATGAGAGAGGGATATTAGGCACCAGTGAAGTCATTGGCATTTGGAATTATGAAGAAACATATTCAAATTTTGACTTTTTTTAGTGATAAAAGTTAATCAACATTTTTTTTAATGATAAAAGTCAATAAGCATGGGTATTGGCAGGATGCTTATTCGTCTACATTCATAGACGCTTATAATTTTCTTGGATGACATTTGATTGAAGAAACATTTTGCGGAGCATCGAGGAAAGGATAGGGAGTTGGCTAAACTCTAAACCATTTGCACATTTTACAGTAAGTTTGATTGGAATCCGGCAATACGATTTTCTGTTGAAAATGAGATTTTCATTGTTGAAATTGCAATTTTTATTGCAGAAATGGATTCAGGACTCTCGATTACCCTTGGGGCACCCTATTTATACAATTCCAATCACTGAAAACTACCATTTGAACAATTTCCGTCGGATTTTGGCTAAAAAAACTCACCAAATTTCGGGTGCAAATGGTCGAAAGTTTAGCTTACACCTAAGAATAGTGTTTGTTTCTAATGAGTGATCACATAACCATTTTCAAATACAATGCCATCGCTTTCATAACTTGTGAAGTCCAAGTTCTCTTATGACATGAAATTTAAAATGCACATTTATGAACCTTAAAATCAAATTATGATAGCTACATTGAGTTCACAACCTTTGAAAACTTACAAGAAGCTTTTCTGAGAGGAAGCTAAAGTGTCATTTTGGTTTGAACCTATTTTATGCATTATAATGTTTTTTTCATTAAAATTCTAGGTTTCATTTAGGATTTTGTATTTTTGGGGATTTTTTTCCATAGGAAAATAATAGCTTTATGTTTATAAAATTGTGTCTTAAATCAACACTTGATTACATATAGTGGACAGAGTATCATCAAAACTTTATCAACACTTTTCCAACATCAGGCTCACAAAGGATCTATCCAAAAACACCTCATATCCAAGAGTAAAGAAAATACTATCAGTCTAAGTTACCTCTTCATACTTGTTATGTAACATGGTACTCCTAATGATAAAAAAAATATACAAAACAAAAACTAGATAAGCCAGTAGATCAATAAAGTCTCAATATGCCTGAGTCCATAGTGCATCCCTCAAACTTTTCCTCCCAAACAATCTTTCCTCCCCCAAGAACAATGGCCCGCTTCGAGAGGTCATCCATCGGGGAGTTATATTCCCTATAAATGTGATGGAACTAGAGGTTGTTGAAAAGACAAAAAATACCCTTTGCTCGATCCAACCAATGTAAAAGCTCAACATAATGTATAGTGTAAATCCCCAAAGCCCAATACACAGTGGCCTTTGAGTCTCCCATCACATGCATCATCTTTTACTAGCAAAATATAATAAGCCCCATAGTGCGAGAGGCTCAGATCTAGTATTTGTACCTCAACCAACATCCATACAAAGCCAAAAGGAGTGATTCAGATCCATCCTAACAACCATGCATGCCCCACAAACACCAACATTTTCTGCCCCATCAATGTAACATACCAAATCATCGGTTATAGCTAGAGGATAACATATCTTCATATGCACAGCCTTTTTCACAAGAGCATCAGGAAGCATAGAATATGAGCAAATATTAGGAAGTATGCGAGTGTGTGCCACAGGCATATTTTGGAAAATATGTTCATTCTTGGCACACCAGACTTCCCACATAATAATCATTGGGACTTCAAGTGGTAGTTGAAGCTTCATTAACCAATTCATCAGGTTGTCCTCAATACAAGTGCTATCCCACTGCCACGAAACATTGATACTGTTACAAAAATACTGCCCAGCCTGCTGGAAAAACTCACATTCACCAAAAATATGTTTTGTCGTCTCCAGTGCATTAAGATAGAGTGCACATCTACCATGCCCAATAAAGACACGATGTTGCAAGGAGTCCCAGGTAAGAATTTTGTGATTTAGACATAGCAAAATAAAATATTTTATCTTGCTTGAGATCTTCACTTTCCATAATGCAGTATACCACCACAAATGCTTAGGCTCTGAGTGTTGTTTTAACAAAATATGATATGCCTATTTTGCTGATACACCACTGGTATGTTTATTATCCGCCCATACCAACTGATCACAATCTGTTGTCAAAGAAATACCTGCATCATAGAGTTTTTTAGTATAAATCTCCCATTCCATTTCCAGGTCATCAGATAGCCCTAGAACCTTCAAAGACATCCATCAAGGTTCCATATTCCTCTCCACAGTATATATCTATTTTAACACTACCAAGTTCCTACAGTGTAATTGTGCCATGAGGGCCTGTGATAATTGAATTTGTTTTATGCCCAATATCGGATCCAGGCTGATGCATATAAGACCACCTCTCCCGACTTGCCAACAAAGGTCGTGGATAATATGAAGTAAAGTAACCATCAAAATTCTCCAAACAGCCGAAGTAGAGGAAGTCTTAAAATTTTCTTCCTGAAGCCATATATCCAATGAAAGTATGTGCAAGTACTTTATTTTGATGATATATCCCCATAAGCCATTATTTGTAAGTCCTCTCCACAAACTCTTGCCACACAGAGAGAGATTGAAGCATCTGAGCTGCTTGATCCCCCATACACCCCAAGCCTTGGGCTTCGAGACAGACTCCTATCCCAACAAATGAAATTTAATGCTATCATCTGTACCATTCCATAAGAAATGAAACATCAAATGACGAAGGGTCGAGGACTCCCGCAGGGAGACAAAACAATGAAAACCAATATACAGAAATAGATTGAAGAACTGCTGAGACCAAAGTGGTTCTTCCCCCGAGGGTTAGCCATCGTGGCACACACCAATTCATCCTACCTTGGAATTTCTTGAGAAGCCAAGACCAATGTTCACACAGATAATTGTTAGGCTTAAGATGAAAGCCAAGGTATATAAATCCTTCATCATGATTCCTCCATTTGTATGGAAAAAACATAGCAATCACATAAATAATACCTTGTTCAATACCATAATTACTAATCATAGACTTACGTTCTCTGATAGACATCCTCGATGCCCCACAAAAAATGTCGACCAGAGCCTTTATGTGTGACCATTATGTGGCATTCCCATCACCAAATATTAATACGTCGTCCACAAATAGAGTATGTGTTAGATATATACAACCTGCAACCTTGATACCTTTGATCTTATTAGTTTCCTTTTCCTGGGACAACAACCTGATGAGACCTTCAATGGTTAGAAGGAAAATATAAGGAAATAATGGGCAACCTTGGTGAATACCCTAGGAGCCTTTGAAAAAAGTAGATGGTGAACCATTAGTTATGACAACGAAACTAGAAGTCCTCACACAGGACATAATCCACTAGATAAGGTCTAAGGAGAGACCTACCTATAATAAGATCAGTCTAAAAAAAGACCAATCCACCTTATCATACGCTTTTTCTAGATCCGGCTTAAGAATAAGGGCATGTAATTTATTCGATCTTAATCGAATGAAGAACTTCTTGCACAATCCCCATAGCATATAGAATCTGCAAGTTAGGAAGAAACCCAAATTATTGATTCGAGATGAACTTACCAAGGACGAGCTTTATAATTTCTACAATAATCTTTGTAATCATCTTGTATAGAAGGTTACACAAGGAAATCACCCATAATAATTGAAAGATGCATGTCTATCCAGCTTCGGAATAAGGGTAAGATATGTAGTGTTTAAATTGTCAGGTATGATCCCCAAGCATCTGGTATCCTCAATAGCCTCCACCATCTCTGCACCCAACAGATTGAAGAAGTATAAGTAGAATTCAAAGTCAACTCAATCTCAGTTAATGTGACTGGTATCCTAATAACCTCACATGCTGCAGTGGTAAAGAACTTGGGAAATAACTTTATAATAGACAATTGGTCATTGATATTAGAAGATTTTGGATATTTATATAGGTTAGCAAAAAAAAATTTATCGACCAATTTGATGGATCCCTGATCATAGACCAGATTGTCCTGACTATCTGAAGCTTCCCAAATTGAGTTAGTAAGTCGTTGTTTGTTTACATAGTTATGAAAATATCTAGTATTTTCATCTCCAGCCTTAAGTGATATGGCCCGACTCTTCTGTCTGAGGGCTTACTCCTTATGCAAAAGTATTCTCTACTTCTGCAAAAATAGATCCTTAAGTACTAAAGTTTCGTTCCTCAAATGAGTAGTCCGACACCACAAGATCCTCAAGATTTTGTATATTAGTTTCAATCTCACTTAAATGATAGTCATCTTTACATTTCATTTCCTTCTCCCATGCAATAATCAATGGACGGAGCTTGTTTAATTTGAAAAGTAAAGACTGCATCAGATTATAATGGGAGGGAACATCTGATGAAATGATGCCCCAGTGAGTCTGAACCATAGATATAAAATCCTCCTCGAGCAACCATGTCGGATTGAACTTAAAGGGGTATCACACATAGTATTGGTCAAAATCCATTTGAAGAATGATAGCTTTATGATTCGACACACCAATAGAGTAATTTCAACACTGGTATTTACCCAACATATCACTAAGAGAATCTACCATAAAGTATTGATCAAGACGCTTGGGAATATTAGTAGAGTCACATCTTCCATTCGACCATGTAGGAATGGAGACCGCTGGAGCAACATCCAGTTGCAGAGCATCCCCAAATATAGAGATAAAAGAATCGGCTAGTGGATCACTTGTGCTCCCAACACCCTAGACTTCATCTAAGGACCATGTAAAATTAAGATCTCCTGCAAGTATAAGATGTGGAAGTGTGAGAATACCATTAGCTTTGACAATATCCCATAAATCCTTCCTATTTTCATATGGCCCATAAACATTAAGAAGATGAGTGGTATGCTTCAATCCCCTCAATTTCCCAGTGAGAAGGATACATGTACATGTATTAAAATACTTGAGATCAAACAGGAGAGGGTTCCAGGCCACCAGGGAACCCCAGTCGGTGAAAGGTTGTGCTCCCGCTTCTGCTCCTGTTGGGCCCCTTACTAATCACATTAGTTCTTTTTTTATCATTGGAATTAAGGTATGCTTACTACTCTTACATCCTCATTATATAGACTTTCAAGATGTTAAATAACATTGGCTAGAGTCATGTATACTTAATTGATTTAAATCTGGAGAAAAAGGCTCATTGGCGTCTAATGTGCCTGTTACCCAACACTTTGCCAAAATGTCAGATTTGTCCATAATTCAATTGTGAGTTTTTTAAGGATGTAGAATAATTTCAATGACCCTAGACAAAGTTACATAACACCTTCAAGTAGGTCAAAATGATTAGTACCATGAGGTGCAACATTGAAGACACTAATGTGTACTATGTGAGGAATGTAGAAAAAGAAAGACACTCAAAGTGTTATAAACCCAATATGAAATTAAATCATACAAAGAATACATAAGATATATCCACCATAATAAACAACACATAATATATTCAATAAGCTCGAATATTTATTAATACAGAAACAATTATTTTAATGGGATGAATCAAACCTTGTCCACTTGCCTTTTTGAGGGGGATTCCTCCTAGTGAGCTATGCTAAACATAAATATTATTTTCCACATCACATAAGGAGGACACCATCCTTATTTATAAAATTGAAACATATAATACTAACCTCCCAACATAACCACCTAGTTGACCTTCTTTAATGAAGTCTCGGTACATTTATTTATTAATTTAGTGGGCCTTATTTAACAATATCAATGTGGTGGACCTAGTCCACATTAAGTTGAATGACCTCCTCTTTTATTGTAATGGGTCCTTTGAGCCCCCCATTACCCCCTATGTAGGGTCATAACACTCCACCGCCCTTAGGAAAGCATCATCCTCAATGCTTAGTGTGAAGCTATAAAACCATAATTGAGGGTACCATGTGCAAATGTTGACTACTGTGTTGAAGTAGGAACCAAGATCCCATGGACTAGTGTGAGCTTCCATGCTGATGTCATCAACAAATTCTAGCTTAAGCCTAGGTCCGATGTACGAGTGCTAATGGCCAAGGTGAAGTAGTTGAAGGGACTCATCCAATAACCTAGAGCTAATTTCCATGTGTTGCAGATGGCATCTCATCTCTGAAACAGAAGCGCCACGAAATGTTGATTGTTGTGCCTTAGACACCCAATAGGGTCATATGGATCCAAATTTTTCTCCTTAGCAAATGAATCCTCCATGGAGTAGGAAAATGATGGAGCTCTAAGAAAGTCTTCGACTGTAGAAAAAGCAGTTGGTTATTGTTCTTCACATGAAAGAAAGGATTCATAAAAAAGAATATGGAAATAGTCATCATCCTAAAGATTACAACTATCCATATATCGATTTGCACACTCATCCTCTAAAGCATACTAGGTAGATCTTTTGTGTTGATAGTCATCCTAGATGTCCTTGATAACCAAAGATTTCATAAATTTAACAAAATCCTCCCTGAGTTAAACATTAAGAGTTTGATTTTCTTGGAGAAGTTTGGCTATCCTCAATTGTGTCTCCCATAGCATGGCCCCCACTTTTTCATTCTTCATTGGAGGGAGAAATTGTTTCCATAGCTATTTAACAAAGGAAATAGTAACTAGAACTATGCCATATAATATATAATAGGAAATCTCTAAAAACAAGTTTTCCAACAACGCTAGTATTTCTATAATATGATTATTCTATAAAAAAAATATGACCTATGCAAGGCCGGTAAGGCGATCTCCCAAATCCCAGGAAAATGTGCAGACTTCAAAATTCAATATCTCCTTCTTCCGGACTCATATTTGAGCATTTTTTTTGCTTGAAATTGCTTAATTTATGAGAGGAATTCAGATATGCAAATTGTTTTGGGATATTTTGCTAGAAAATATTTAGAGATTCATCCAAGTGTCACGACCCTCTTTTTTCTCTTTAAAAAAATTTACATATAAGATAATTTTTTTCTCCCAATGTTGTGGCCTAAGGTGGCTTTGATACTAATTGTTATAAGCCCAATAATCAATTAAGATCATAGACAAAATATATAAACAATTTGAAACATTACAAAAGATATTCAGTAAGCTACAACTTTATTATTATTGGCAAAATGTGATTCTTTTGATGGGATGAATTAAACCCTGCTCATTTGCCTCTTTGAGAGGGATTTCTCCCAATGAGCTAAGCTCAACATACAATATTGTTCTCCACATCACATAAGGAGGAATCCATCCTTAATTATAGAATCATCAAACAATACTAACCTCCTAACCATATAGTGGGTCTTCTTTAATGAGGTACCATTACATTTATTTATTAACTTAGCGGGTCTTATTTAATAATAACAATATGGTGGACCTAGTCCACTTAACATTGAATGGCCTCCACTTCTAGTCTAATGGTCCCTTCGGGCCCCCCTTTACCCACTAGGTAGGGTCATAACACAAATCAAAACTAGATTAGAAATGTAATTGCCACAAACTATCACGGTTGCATTAGATAACAAACATACCAAGCATTTATCCAGACAAAGTAAGTCTATCCAACAACTAAGTTAGATAACAAACATACCAAGCATTTATCCCATCAAAGCAATTCTATGGACACCAACATACATTCACCAATTAAGCATAAAGAACAAAGACATACGACTAGAATCCTTTTAATGAGGTTTGATTAAAAACTTAAAAGGGAGGTCCCCAAGTTACTCTACTTGGGGTTATTAGAGGTCCCCAAGTTACTCTACTTGGGGGTTATTTTAGGCCTGGCCTTGGGTGGTAGCTATAGATAAAATCTCTCAACCAAGAATGAAGAGACTTCACAAATATAATACCTTTGATTTGATTTTGATAAGGAATTAAATAAAGTGAGCTAGTGTCTTCCTTCAAGGGGTGACATGGGGTTAAAAAGAAGAAAAGGAAACAAATGAGATAGAAAATTATTTTTCAAAGAGACATAAATGATATGAAATTATTTAAGTAATATTACTCTTGTAAATATAGTGTGTATTTGAAAAAAATGTAATTTTTATTCAATTTTTGAATAAAAATGATGTTCCTTTTATTGAAATTTAAATATTAAATTTTTGTGTATTTTAAATATGTTTACTTCATTTAATAATTATGTTTACCATTGTAAACAATGATATATGGAAATTAATTAATAAATAAACAAATTTAAAAGTTGAAATGGGAACAAATACAAGAGCTTAAGAAATGGTAATTTTAAAGTTGAAGTGGGAACAAATACAAGAGCTTAAGTTATTGGAATCTAGAGTTTTTTTTTTTGTGCAAATGCCAATTGTAGGTCTTGTGCAACTCTCAAGTCATTATAAATTGAGCTATGAAAAAAGCTCACATGATGTCATTGGAACTCAACCATTAGCTAGAGAAATCCAATTTGCCCATGAAAGAGTTTTCGTGGTTGTATTTTAATCACATCTATAGAGAACTAAACAAGATGGCGGATGAGCTCTCAAAGATGGAGATTAGGGCTATGGATGGCAGAATTCACTTCTCCCTTCTAGATTTTGATTTCTGAAGTTTGATTATGTTTGGAGGTTAGGGATAATCTTTTTGTTGAGGTATCATTTGGTCTTATCTGCTGTTGTAGATTTGGTCTTTCTGTGCAAAGATTGTTCTTGCATTTTTCTCTTTGAGCGTGGCTGTCAACTTTTCCTCTTGAGTTTTTCTCTTTGAGCGTGGCTGTCAACTTTTCCTGGTTTTTTGCCTATGGTATTTTGTGGACTGAGCACACTTTTGGTGACTCTATTTGATTTGTATTTTGAGGAAACAACTTTTATAATACAAAGTTGTCGTTTTATTTTTGAAGAAAAAAAATGTACCATGTAAAACTTACTTCTATATTCATTTTTTGAAATTTTGATAACTTATAAAGATGTGAACCAAATTTGTATATTGAAATCTAAAATATTTGGGTCTTTCTAAAATAACTAAAACTTAGAAGACAAAATTTTATAGTCTACTTTTTAACAAAAAATCTTTTTTTTTTTCTTTTTATTCTTAACCAACCTGTACCTATGTACATAGTAGAGCTAGAGCGAGAGTAAATCATTGAGTTCAAGTAATTGTAGGAGTAAACTTGGGCCAGGGCCAACCTTAGTTTGAATGTGAGAACGATCTCTCCAAGAGCAATTAGAATTGTCATGGTGGTTGGCATTAAAGGACGGCAAGACCTCCTGCAAGAGAATACTACAACCCCCCCTCAAGGAAAGGGTTGAATACTACAACCCTCCTCAAGGAAAGTGACCCTGGCTCACAAACTCAACCCCTTACCATGAGATTTGAACATAAAACCTCAAACAAAAATTCTTATTAAACTCGAAAAAAAAATTCAACTAAATTTGAAATTTCTCAACTTTAAAATGAACCAAAACTTCTATCCACACAATTTTATAAAAATCTTGACCATTTTAAAGAATCTCCAACTTTCCACAAAATTTAAATAAAAATAAAAATAAATGAACTAAAACATCTCCACAAAAAATAATGAGTGGCTAACAATAACTAGCTGACAATTTAATGCAGCCGCAGTAGGCATTAAGCAACTTTTTTTTTGAGATGGAAAGATCCTCAAGAAACCCAACAATACTTCCCAACATTTGTGGATGGTAGAGGTGGACCTAACCCCAGAGGACTCAAGGGCTCGAACCCGTGACCTCCCCCGAACAGAGAGAGTGTGCACACGTCTTACCAATTGAGCTAACCCTTGGGGCTGGATCTCAAGCAACTTAAGATAAAAAAAGACTTATCTACTACCTCCTAATTATTGTTAGCCTTCTTACCTTATTCTTAAACTTATACATAGCATTATTATTATTGTTAAAGGACAGCGACAGTAATCACTTCGAAGAAAGCATAACCTGACATGATTCGAAAGGAATAAAACACTTTGAGCACCTCCCAAATCTCGGGGTCAAAAAGTCAGGCAGGCACATCATATATGATCTAATGACCACCGAAAATCTATGCAAAGAGTAGCATTCAATTTAGTCAAAGAAACAAGATTTCACCATCGGTTCTCACAGATCCAGGCGCGTTAATACTTTGCTCTCGTCCTATGTTCTCTTAGATTTGTTTTTCTCGATAATGCCTGCGTTTTCTGGTTCAATAATATTTGTAGACTCGAAGCTGCCCACAAATCCATAATCTCTCTTCGTCACCGTATTTTACTTTTCTGACCTCCCGACTGTGGCAATGGCCCAGTACGTAGCTTCTCCTTCCACTACATACATACCATACACACCTTCCCAGACAAATGCTCGGCAGTCTAGAAAATCCCCAATCTGATACTTTCGCTGACAAATACACCCCAATTAAAAGTACTTACTGAAAACTTGCTGCAACCAGCTTTCGCTGCAGTGTATATTTACTTACAAACACACAGAGCCCCATTCCCTGCATCTCGAGACTTGATCAACAGGCGGAGGCCTGCCTACTCATTCATATTATACAATCAGTGACTGACTACGTCAGAATGTTGAATAAATAAATAATCCTTGTTCTCCATCATAGACTATAAAAGTCATTCCTCGGCATGGGAGAAGGAGCCAAGGCCAAGTCATTGATATTATTATATTAATTTCTCGCCTAGTTTTTCAATCCGTGGTCCTCATTATTATTCTGCCTGCACAATACAAACCGCAGCTCTGCAAAAAAAAACATGGATGAATACATGCATTATTATTATTATTATTATTGCAGTCTTCCAGTCTTCTATGGGTATGTGATTTCTTTGTTTTGTACAACGCCGGCGCTGCATCATTATTATTATTGCAGAAGAAACAGAAAAGAGGACCAGGACCACCCTGCGCGTTGGGCGGGAGCAGAGCGTGTCACTGTCCGTCTGAAGAAGGAGAAGATGAATATAATAATTCTGTCTCTTTTGCTAAGTTGTGCATTGTACACATGGCGTTGGCATTACATGTTCTTGATTTTGTCTCCGATTTCCATGTACTCGTTGTGTATTTCGATTTCAAAGTGCGGTTTTCGAAGGCGATTTTAGAATCTACTCATTTCTCGCCAACCCTTTGGTTTATAGTCTGCTCTGTACCAAGGACACTTCTCAGCTCTATCCAGTATTCTATGCATTCAGCAGATACTGCTGTCTGTCTGGTTCCTGTGACAGTGAAGTCAGAAAAAAAACACACAAAAAATCCACATTTAGTGAGCTATTTATTCAATTTGGCGCTGTCATGAGCCTCATTTGGGCATGTTTGATTCAATCAATAACGAGATGATAAATATCGTTGATAAATGCACATGCACATTTAGTGACCAATTCATTCAATTTGGCTCTGTCATGAGCCTCATTTAGGTATCTTTGATTCAATCAATGGCTAGATGATACTTCGTCCCCATCGTTGATAAATGCCGAGTTGTTCTACCAAATGTAAATACAAAATCAAACCTGTATTCATTAATTCCAACAGGAATCTATGTCAAACAACAGAGTTGTTCTCCCACATGTAAATACAACATCAAACCTGTATTTATTAATTTCAACAGGAATCAATGTCAAACAATAACCAGAGTAATTTTTATTCTCTGTTGTATTCTGAGTACTTGATAGATTTAAGTTTAAAATAAATCTATGCTCATTTTCATACATTTAATATCTCTTTGTCGCATTAACTCTTAACATGATTGGATTTTTAAGAATTTCCTTCCATTATGACTGAGTTTCCAATAAACTGAACTCTAAATTTTCTTCTGTATTATTAATTGTATTATTAATATGAAACATTCCATGTATTTAATGCCTCCTCCACACTAATCCTTAACATGATTGGATTTTTAAGAAACTCCTCTCACTATAACTTAGTTTCGAACAAACTGACCCTTGAATACTAAAACTTGACTCCATGCAGGGTTGAAATTCTAAATCCTACCTTGCACCTAACAAAATTTTTATGTGACATTTTAATTTTAACATTGTCTTTCATTTGACTTTAAAATCTTAATTTTACTTGTCATAGCACTTCATTTTTTTTTGAAATAACATTTATAATAACTATATGAAATATTGAATTCTCATATCTTGCCAAATATAATACGAAAATATACTACAAAAAAAAACATAATAAACATTATAATTAAACTAAGTAACACAATGACAAATATTATTTATAGAAGAAACATTTAAATATGCTTCTTCACAAGCAATACAATGGGTCATTATCATGGGCCACCAAATACCATGGACAAAAAAAAGAAACATGAATTCAAGTTTACCTAACAAAGAGAGACAACAAGACCATGGTAAATCAAAATTAATAATAACTAATTAATAATTACTAATAACTAATTAATAATAGCTATATAGCATACATATATATAAGCTTAGTCTGAATCCATAGACAATTTGATATTGAAATGCCAGAAATCTAAGTGAAGAAAAAATTAATAGCAATTTTGTGAGTGTAATTGTTCTATATATTGGGTTCAAATTCCACATGGTATCAAAGCCTTTGTAGATCGATTTCTCTCCTTCCAAATTGTTTTTGCAGGTTCGACATCATTGATTGGGAGCACATTCTGCTGACTGGAGGGCACGATTTCTGAGCTATGGACCAATCTCAGAAGATCATCTTGACTCCATTCAATTTCTTTGAGTGGAAAACTGAGATGGAGATATTGTTGAGAGCGAAAGGTCTTTACAGGGTGACTATGGCAACTGAGGCAGAGCCCAATGCAGCTGCAGAGAAAATTAAATGACACAACAGGAGGGATGAGGCCTATGATCTTTTATGTCTGAGCATTTCAAGAGACCTCCTCTTCCATCTTGATGGATTGACATCACCTAATAAAGTGTGGGAGAAGCTAGAAGAGATTTTTGGAAATACAGATGAGATGAGAGGACATCAAATCGAGAATGAGCTGATCTCCTTGAGTCCCAGTAGCTTCAAATCATTGCAACTTTACTTTTCCAAGTTTAAGGCCGTTGTTTTGCAGTTGAAATAGTGTGGGATCGAAAAGAAGGAAGAGAAACTAGTCTTGGCCATACTCTCTAAGCTTGGTCTTGACTATTCAGTGTTTGTTTCGACCTTCCATGCCACCAAGTTGACAGCTCGAGCCTGGAAGATGCCTAAGCTTGCAGAGTTCATGGAATCCCTCACACAAGAGCAAGATAAATTGGTGATAATGGGCACCGTCAAACCTTCCAAAGACCAAGCTTTGGTTGCTGGAGATTCAAGGGTGGATTCAAAAAGAAAGAAAAAAGCTAAAAAGCCACTTGAGCAAAAGAGAGACAAGAACAAGTCTCAAGAGGAGCCCCAATGTTCTAAGAAGAACTCCCAGAAGAAGAAGAACAAAGGATAAATGATCAAGTGCACATACTGCAGTAAGGGCTATCATCCTGAGAGCTCTTGTATGAAGAAGCAAATTGACATGTTGACCCAACTCATGGAGAAGAATAACATCTCCCTTCTTGATTGCTCAAAGAAGAGGGAAGGAGGATCAAATTTAGAGGACATAGAGAGAGTACATGCCTTGGTTGCTAGTATATCAAGCTCACCTAGCTTCATCATAAACTTTGGAGCTTCTAGACATATGGTTTTGACAAAAGAGACATTCTCCTCTCTTGACATGTCGAAAGGTCCACCAATAGTTTTGGGAGATGACTCTCTCACTCATAGTTTGGGGAAGGGAAGGATTGATCTTGACCATGGTAAGTTCAACAATGTGTTGTATGTTCCAGGTATTGCCTCTAATCTCTTGTCAGTGTATCAGATGACTCATACTAGGTCTCCAAAGAAGGTCATCTTCTCCCCCGATGATGTTGAAATCATTGAGATTTCGAATGGTAAAGTCATAGTAAAAGGTGTTGTTGATCACACTTTGAAGGTATACAAGTTTTCCCATTTTCTACCCTACTCAAACCCCTCTGCTCTTCCGATTCATGCTAATGAAGTAAGCAAGCTTTGGCATGAAAGATTTGGCCATCTTAAATACAAGTATATTTCTGATTTGATTGAAAAAGATATGGTCATAGGGTTACCAAAGATCAAGGTTTCTAAGGGAGTCTGTCAAGGTTGTATCCTAGGAAAACACCTAGAGCACAAGTATGAGAAAGCTAGTCATGAGAGAGCCTCTGTACCTCTTGAGCTGATCCACAGTGACATTCCTAGTCTATTCCCTCATATGTCCATGAGTCAAGCCAAATATGCATTGACCTTCATATATGAGTTTTCCAGGTATTGTTGGGTTCACTTCCTAAAGCATAAATCTGAAGTTTTTGACATCTTCAAAATATTTAGAGCCTTGGTTGAAAACCAGTCTGGGAGGAAACTCAAGATCCTCAGATCTGACAATGGTGGTGAGTTAGTTAAGTCTGAGTTCATTCAGTACTGTAAAGATGCAGGTATTCAGATGCAACATTCGATCTCTTACACACCACAGCAAAATGGTGTTGCTAAGAGAAAGAACAGATCACTGAAGGAGATGGCAACCTGCATGATGGAGCCCAAGACTTTTTCACCAAAGTTTTGGGCCGAGGCTATAAACTATGCATCCTACATCTAGAATAGGGTGCCTCATAAGCAACTTGATGGTATGACTACTTTTGAAGCTTGGAGTGGGCACAATCTAGATGTAACCCATTTCGGGATTTTTGACTCAAAGGCTTGGGCTAGAATTCCAACTAAAAAGAGGAAGGCTTTGCAGCCCTAAAGACAAAAGTGCCTATTTGTTGGGTATTCTAAAGATTAAAAAGGGTACAAGTTGATCAACTTGAGCACTAACAAAGCCTTCATTGGAAGAAGTGTTCAGTTCCAAGAAGAGCCTTTAGTAGCAGTTGAAGTTGGAGAGTCTTCTTCACCACCAGATATATTGATTGTAAGTGAAGAGACTAATGAGTTTGTTGATTCTGATATGTCTGATAATGATGATTTGATTGCAGATCCTAACCGTCCTACAAGACCAAAATGGGCAGTAAAGACCATTCATGCAGTTGGGGAACTAGCTGGAAATCCTAGTGACAATAGGAGGACTAGATATCAATTTGAGAGTGCCCTTTGTGTGAAAGATCCTCTATTTGCTGAGAAGTGCTATCTGATGGCTGAATCAAATCCACAGACATATGAAGATGCAACACATGATCCAAGATGGAAAATAACCATGAAAGAAGAATTCAGCTCGCTCCAGAAGAACAACACTTGGGAACTGGTTGATCTTCCCCCAAGGAGGAAGCTAGTTTAATGTAAGTGGGTTTTCAAGACTAATTTTGCTGCTGATGGTTCACTTTTGAAATATAAGGCAAGATTGGTAGCCAAGAGATACTCACAAGTACATGGTATTGACTACATTAAAACCTTTGCACCAGTGGCAAAGATGGAATCCATAAGGCTAGCTCTAGCCATTGCAACTTCAAAGTAGTGGGAAGTGCATCACATGGATGTGAAGTGTGCTTTCCTAAATGGAGATCTCACTGAAGAGATTTAATTGCAACAACCTGAAGGGTTTGTTTCTAATCCATCTTTAGTGTGCAGGTTAAAGAAATCATTGTATGGGCTCAAGCAAGTCCCCAGGGCTTGGTATGCCAAGATTGATGGCTTTCTGTTGTCACTGAGTTTTTTTCGATGCAAGTCTGATCCTAATGTCTTGTTGACGGGCGTATTTGACTAAGCCCGCAACGGGGGAGACAACCCAGACCGGGATCCTTAGTGCAGGTTCCAAGCTGTTTGGGATGGTTGTTCCCGACAGGTTTAAAGGCTCTGTTGGCCTAGAAGTCTACAAGACTTATGGTTAAAATTAACGCTTCTGATTGTTAGGGTTAGACCTCTACTTATAATTACAAGGATTGATTTAGGTTATATGTTACAAGATATTAGACTATCAAACTTAAATCCGATGAAGTATAAATACGGAAAAATAAATACACACACAGTTAATATTTTAAAAAGACATGTTATCTACACCTTATACAATAATTACAACTAGAATAATCTGACTGTAATTCATAAAGAGGGATCTGGTTCAAATAGGTTTTTTCAAATGATATAATTTGTGGAAAATAAACAACATATTACCCTAATTACCTACTATCCTGATCAGGAGCGATAAAAGAAATTAACCATGCAATCGACTCATGCTAATAGAAATACCGCATAGATAACTTTGATAATATTTAAAAGAATTTAAACATTAACAAATCATGCAGTAATGCTTACATCTCACATAAACAACAATATCGATTGTCAGTTACACAACATGATATATTAGCATAAATCAAGAACATGAAAATCGATAATCATACAAGAATTATATATCTGTAGGATTCTTTAGAGAATTTCAACAAACATAAATGAAAATAGAAAAAGAAATCACAACACTAATAGACATCACAAATATGTGCCAGATATAGAAACTGCAAACATATATTTATAATATCACCAGTTTAATAATGTCGTGGCTGTAGACAGTAAGCTGCCTCAAGTCGCAAACAGATCAACCCAGTCTTGTGGTGCCCTTTCCATTAATTATCGACCCCATTTCTATCAACTGTCTATCCTTAAATACATGTTTTTCAAAAATAAACATCCTAAAAAATAGAGATCGCCCAGATCGAATCATCCAACTAATTTCTATTAAAAATGACAAGTGTAACATGTCATTTTTCAATAAAAGTAAAACACCATGGAAAAATAGCGATTCGATCCATGAGAATCGAAACAAGACCTGAGAAATCTGGAAATGGATCTGTTCCGATTGATGGGGAATATTATCCAAAAATAAACAGTCCTCAAAACCTGGGCGTACATAGCAACAATATCACCTGCAGTAAATCAAGTAACAAAATTAAAACATAAACACAAATCAAAATAATAAGTGCTTAAATAACAAACTGAAAGTAAAATAAATCAATACCTGATCATCAAAATTCAAAATTGAACCCAACAGCAAATAGATCCAGCATAGTCACAAATTAACCGGCGCATTAAAGACTTGTATATTAACCCCACTAGACTGACTCGGCGATGGAGCTCTGAACTGCATGAGTGCGATCTGAGCATTGAGCTCATGCACCTTTTCATCATTCTTATCATTTTCATCCTGAAGTTTGAGAACTCGCCTTATCAATTTATTTTTATGATTCCTCAATCGAAGGAGTTGTTGATCATTCGTATTAATTTTCTCCTTCAACATAGCATTTTCAGCCTTAATTAAATCCCGATTCACTGCCATCTCACCTACCCTATCCTCCATGCTACGAATTTTATCCAACAGATGATTAATAAACAGAGGATGAGCCATATCTGCAACACAATAAACACCAGGCGAATTTGCATGCACAGGCTTTTCTTTAGTCGGAGAATTAATGACAGCATCCACTCGCACCTCTTTGTCGAGCACAGGGATGTCCTCATCAACCACGGGAGGAGTCTCGTCGACAGGGTTTTGAACAGTTTGGGGAGGAACCACATTATCATTATCAGGCAAAGAGAAATCCAATTCCTCATCATCCAAAACCACAGTCTCCACCTGAAGCTTGTCAACTGCAGGGGTTTTGACAGAATTAGCTCTCGCCATGCTTCTGGTGAATCTAGCTGTCAACTTGGATTTAGGTTTATCCCGTCCACGACCGCGAATCTTATCTGTATCATTTTGTGGGGTTGTTGGTGACAGAGATGAGGCTGTCCTAACACGCTTAGAACCTAGAGGAGTATGAGTACTGTTCACAGGATTAGCCATGGGCTCTTTGCAGGGTTGAGGACTCATACGGCGAGGGCTCGACAAAGGTTTGCGCGGAGGAAGGAATGAAACTGAGCTTGGATCTCTGTGCTTGTTACAATCATCAGGATTATTGAACATGCAGTGACAAAACGCGGAAAAACCATTTGACTCTACAAATTCATCCCAGGACCAACCCAACTTCAACAACTCATGATCAATCAGCATACGAACCAAACCATGATGAAAGAGGCTGTGACTAACGTGTTTAGGGCCTTTCTTAATCGCATTGGACATTTTGAACAAGCTATGTAAAAGATAGTAAGGCAAATTTAACGGAAACCCTATAAAAACATACATAAGCCGAAGGTGGTATACATACGCTGATGATAACCGGCCTTCGCAGGTCAAGTATCGATGAATCAAATCAAGGACAGGACGCCATTCTTTTAGGAAATACTTACGTGCCACCCCAGTTCAAAAAGAAGAGACCTCCTGAGCAGGGTTCTTTAACAGCCGTCTCCATTCTGTTATAGTCATTTTCTGGTACTTGAACCATCTCTTACCAGTCAGGGACAAACCTGTTGCAGCTGCTATCGACCTTTCATCAACCCGGAACCGAAGATCCCCAACTTCTGCTTGAAAATTGACCAGGGAGAGAGAAAAAACCCGAGTAACCTCAGGGTTAGAGTCGGAAAATTTCTCGAAGAACGGCATCCACCCTACATCCTTAATCCTCTGTGACAGCTCAGGGTTCGAATTTAGCAAGGTCATTTCGCAGGGTTCAACCCTGACTACGAGTGCCATCGCTGGCTGTGTCCAGGTGCGTAACCGCACGCAAAATAGGTACCAGAGCTCGGCGAGAGACAGAACACGAGACCGTGAGCACGAAGAATGAAGGCTCAGCAAAACCAGGTGATGAACAGGATAAGCCATGCATAAACGCAGGCTATACCTCTGCGGGTTTGGCATGACCGAAGGCATCAGCACTTGGAGTGGTAATCAATTGGTGACACAAACGACGGTCGAAGACCCTAGATGGCTGATATTATCCTGACTTAAATGATGGGAGCCTCTTGGCTGTACGCAGACCAGGTGTTCTAATGACAAGGAGCCACGACGGAGGATACGTACCAACACTTAAACGTGATGGACAGTTCAAGTACCAGTGTCATGATAGCATACTGGTTTCACAATAAGTGAAACAAGATGGAGGCTATGAAATAAATCAACCCGACGATAACCATAATACATGCAATCCCTACCATGGATTCGACCTACGCTTAAAGGTGGCGGATTAAATGATCATAATTACAAACCATTACATCAAGGATCAACTTTGTAAAACATACCATATAATGATGATCGGCATAGATTTTGGTGATAATGTCGACCAAGGTTCGAGAACTTAGGCTATGTCGGGAATGGTTTGTAATACATGTGGCTTACGTACACTAGGTCTTGACCAACATCACCACAAACTAACCATTGATAACATTTGAATAACAAAATCAACAAAATCAATTCATAATGTTATGGATTAATTTCTAGATTAGGATAAATCGAAGGATATAGAAATCATTAGTATTTATCCTTAATTTCAACCCAAAAACAAATAATAATCATTAGTGATGATTTTGTTAAATATCCTATAGTTGCAAAGGTTGCTTTAAAAACAACGAATTTCTCGAATTCAGTAGCTGACAGAATGGCATTGTTTCAGTAGCTGTAATTCCTCTTTATTTGCATTGAGAAATTCGAACATTTCATCTAACAAAATAGGATTTTGTTAGATGAAATAATGTTTTATAAAGGCTGTTGAGCTAGGGCACAACAGATGGCGACAAGCTGGGCGGACCAGTTATCTCTGCCTCTTAACCTGAAATCATGCAAATGGAGAAATTAATTCCTTAATACAAGCCATTATACAAAGATCACTGTTTTAACATCTCAAACAAATTCAAGTATTTCACAGTTCTAAAACTTACCAAAAAATTACAGTTTCAGCGATTTGTTTGATAGCATCAAGTCTCAAACAGAAATTAGTCCTCAAAGAGTAAGACAGTAAATGGCTCAGTTTTAAGGATAAAATCTTAATACCACAAGCATGGCCCTGCTACCAGCAGGCGTTCATAGCCTCGACAGGGTTGCTTCTAAATCCTCAGAATGCCAGTATCCTATCTGCTAGTTATATATGTACAATTCTGGTCGGGAGAAACTGTTACCACTGTTTTCTTTTAATTTTATTCCTCATGAAGGCCATGGTTTAGGCTTGGTAACCAGATAGTAACCATGTCAGTCATCAGTCTGCATTACAGTAAAATGAACCGGCTCGTGATGAGACCTTTCACCCCTCAGATTTTCCAATCCAAGGGTCATTGCCCAGGCTTGGTGACCGGAGAAGACAATGTCACTGGAAGCAAACCTATGATCCTGAACAGATCAGCTCGTGATGAGACTTTCTGTCCTTCAGATTTTTGCATATGTCCAAGTCTATCCTTGCCCAGAATGTAATTATTATTAATCTCAAATGAGATTATCTTAGCAGATAGGGAGGCGAATTTGATCCTCTTTACGAGAAGAGATGGCGTAAAAGATCTAAATAGATAACTTTACCAAGTACTGTCCCAATCCCATTGGGAAAATCTTTGCAGAGACCGATATACTTAATTAATTTTAACATGTTTTAGCTTTTTCTGGTAGAATCTAGAACAATGAAAACACCATTCTCTGTTTAAGAAACCAAAACAGAATGACATTTTCCAGGATAATAATGTCTTTTGTGCATAACTTACAGATGAATGACAGAACTTTAAAATGAGCCATCAGTCCAAGGTTTGATGAATTTACCAGGTTCATAACACACAAACAAAACAACAAGTCAATCAAAAGAACAATGAAATAAAATGTATCAAGCAAACACACCACACAGGTATATACAGGATGATCCCTTGAGGGGGATCAGCAAAAATATCTCTTGATTAGGTGACCATTTACTGGAAGGTTATCAATGTCACCTTCCAATGTTTGTAACCTGAAAGTACTAGGACCAAGTTTTTCTGTAATAATAAATGGCCCTAGCCACAGGCATTGGAACTTTGTGTGTTTTCCTTTATCTTCGTGTTCCTTGTCCCATTTCAAGACTAAGTCACCTACTTCCAAATCCCGACTGTTTGACTTCCTGAGGTCAAACCAACGCTTCACAGTCTGCTGGTGTTTTTCAAATTTTTTCCTGGCCAACTCCCTATCTTCCTCCAGTTTCTGCAAGGTGTTAATTCGATGCTCCATGGCAGAACATGGTACCTCCTGTACTGACTGGGAAAGCTGTAGGGAGGGTAAGAACAAATGAGGGGGTAAGATGGCTTCTTTACCATACACCAGGAAAAAGGGAGAGTTCCCTATAGCAGCTTTGGGGGTTACCCTGTCAGCCCACAAAGAATTCGACAGAGCAGTATGCCAATTCCAATGATGGTTAGCCACAGTACGTTTCAGAATCTTAATCAGATTTTTATTAGAGGATTCCGCTAACCCATTACCCTGAGGGTAATAATTAGCTGAATATTTCAACTTTATACCCCTATCCAATGCATACTCAGTTAATTTTGCAGAGGAAAAATAAGTTGCATTGTCAAATATTAAAGACTCTGGAACACCGAATCTGGTAATAATAAAAGAATCAAGGAAAGATATCACCTGTTCGGAATTGACTACCCTCAACGGGATGGCTTCAACCCATCTAGTGAAGTAGTCTGTGGCTGTTAGAATGTATTTATGTTGTAGTGAAGAGGCTGGTGTGATTGGGCCAACAATATCTAGACCCCATTGCTGAAATGGGACTTCGATGATAACCGACTGGAGTGGTAATGCTGCCTTTTTCATTCTGCCTCCTGCTCTCTGACATTCTTGGCACTTCCTGGCGAAAGAATATGCATCTTTGAACAATGTGGGCCAGTAGTACCCAACTTTAAGTATCTTATGAGCAGAAGTTTCTCCGCTGAAATGTCCTCTAGCTGGTCCTGCATGTAGTTGAGATAACACATCATCAGCCTCATGTTTTTCTAGACAACGAAGGAGAACTCCCTTGAAATTATTTCTAAACAAAATATTATCAATAAGCTGATAAGGTGTAGATTTTAATCTTAAATCTCTCTTATGACGTGGGTCTAAATGTTCAGGGGCGGTCCCATGCAATAAGAAGAACTTAATATCGTCATACCAAGAATCAAGAGGAGTGGAGACTGGAAAAACTTTCCTTTCACATAAAGAAGGTTCGCTAAAGAAGTGCAGATCAGGATCAGCATTGTCCACAGACCCAGCTGCTAGTTTGCAAAGTCCTTGCCCCCTGACAATCTTTAAAGGTTTTATTTCCAGGTCGTATTCCTGAAGTGCTGTGACCCAATGTGCTCTTTTTTCACCAAGATCCTTCTGTACCAAAAGATTTCTAACTGCAGAATATGGTACAACGACTTTGGTGTGGGACTTCAGTAATTAAGGCCTGAAATGCTTAACAACTTTGAAAACAGCGAAAGCTTGCTTGTCCACTTTTGGGTAATTTAGTTCTGCACCGTTGAGACCAGAACTCGTAAAAGCGATAGGAGCTTCATTATTTCCCTGGTTTTTCTGTGTCAGAACAGCAGCATAAGAAGAATCAGAAGCAAACATATACAAAATGAAAGGTTTGGAAAAATCTGGGCTAGTTAGAGTGGGAGCTTCAGCAATCGCTTTTAAGATGTCATGAAAAGATTGCTTCTCGTCAGTGTTCCATTTAAACTCAGCATCCTTTCTTATCATTTTCTGAAGCGGCCGAACAATTTCTGTAAACCCAGGAATAAATCTAGAAACAAAATTTATCTTTCCAAGAAACGACTGCATGGACTTCTTTGAGTGGGGCATCGAAATCTGTGATATGGCACGGGTGTGTTCTGGGTCAATATTGATGCCTTGTTTAGAAACAACAAAACCCAACAACTTACCTTCTGTTACTGAAAAGATAGGCTTCTTAGGATTTAAAGAAATCCCGTACTTCCTGCAACGCTCAAAGACTCTCCTGAGATGAATTAAATGATCAGTCCTATTTTTTGAAAAGACGGTAACATCATCAAGATAAATAACGACAAACTTACCAATCAGACCTCTGAAGGCGATGTCCATTGCCCTCTGAAATGTTGCTCCGACATTTATGAGACCAAATGGCATTTTCCTGTATGCATAGGTTCCCCAAGGCGTCCTAAAAGTTGTTTTCAATTGGTCAGCTTTGGATACTAACACTTGGTTGTATCCTGAAAAACCATCTAGTAGTGAAAACATTTCAGATCCGGAGACCTGTTGCAAGATTTTCTCCATTGTAGGAATAGGATAATTGTCCTTATCAGAAACCTTATTCAGGTTTCGGAAGTCGACACATAACCTGATGTCACCATTTTTCTTCCTCACGGGTACGAGATTTGCTACCCACTGTGCATGTAGAACAGGGAAAATTATTCTGGCGGAAAGGATTTTATTTAGCTCCTTCTTGACAGCTGGTTCTAGGCTGGGGTGCATTCAATTTTTGTTGAAAAGGTTTAGCCTCCGGTTTCATAGGAATAACATGTTGCATGATATTAGGGTCGAATGTTTTCAGATCATCATACGTCCATGCAAATATGTCTTTAAACTCTTTGAAGAGCTTAATGAAGGCTGTTTTTTCCTGGGCAGTACATGTACTGCCCAGATTTACACATTGAGGGTTTTGCTCAGTTCCTAGATTCACAACGTCAGATTGCATGATGGAGCTATTAGTTTTACAATTCCTTGCAGCCTTAAATTTATCCTTTAAGTCATAGAATTTATCAAGTTTGATTACTGACCTGGGAAGAGCACTAACCTGATCGAGAGATTCCTGAATTGAACAAGGCTTATGGATTGCCGCAAAATTGTGTAGATCTTCATCGTGAGTCATCTCGTCCAAAATCGCATCCTTGAAAGTATCTTTAAAACTCAGAAAATCGATCAATTGCTGGTCGTCATTGAAAACTCTCCAATTTGTTATGTTGTCAGGTATAGAAGGTCTGAACAGCAATTCAACCGAGAAAGCATCAGTAAGGATTCCTTCAGATGGAATCAATCTTGAAGCAACATTAGCTAAAAGATCAGCTTCTTGATTTAGGTAACGAGGGATGGAACTTATGTTAAATGCTTCAAATGCTAATAGTAAATTCCATACCTCAGCTTGATAATTTCTCAAGTGTCCAGCTATGCAGTGTATTGTATTACGTACCTGACGAACAATAATCTCAGAATCTCCTAAGACTACCAAGGCTTTGGCCCCCAAGTCAATCGCTTTCTTCAGCCCTTGAATGAGGGCTTCGTATTCAGCGATGTTATTGGTGCAATCGAATTCTAATCTGCAAGCAATGAAGTACCTTTTACCATAAGGATCAATCAGTAAGCACCCTGCACCAGCTCCTTCTTTTGACTTGGAGCCATCAAAGTAAAGAGACCAACAACCATCATTGAGATCTAAATGTGGTGTATCTGGTACTGGAATTTCAACTGAGGCTTGTGAAAAATGGCAAATTTCAGACTGCTAATTTGAATCTGGAATTTCTGAAATTTCAACTTCCAAATTCCTAAAAAATGATTCAGCCATATAGTTACCCCTAATGGTATCAGTGAACAAGACTGGTTCATTTGAGTCATCAATTTCAGTGACGGTATGCTTCCTATACCGTTCTCGATCGATCCTGATCTTATTGGGATGACCCTTATGAGGTATCCACAAGTGTGACCAATCTGTGGCAAAATACCCATCAAGTTTTTGTGACCAATCCCTGCTAAGAAACAAACCATATGCTTCAGGGATGTCAGCAACAATAATATCGATGATAAAGTGAACTTGTGGATTCGAAGCTAACCTTATCAGCACCTCCTTCAGTTTACCTATTACCTTTACGTTTGAACGATCAAGTTGTACAATACTAGTATCACAAGGCTGAGGGACAACATTAAGCCTTTTACACACAGAGTAAGGCATTACATTTTTGGATTCCCCTGAGTCTATCATACAGTTATGTACTTTGCGATTAAATATTTCGAACGAAAGTAAAAAAGGTGGAGTTGAAGAATCAGATTTCTTGCCTATAGATGATGCGTTGATTGAAGATTTTTGTAAATTAACTTTATTATTGACAGAACTATTTTGATTGGAGGAAGTCCTACCAGTTTTACTTGGGCAGACCCCTTGTACCATTTTATCTCGAATCACAGGTATTTTTATGAGTTCATACAGAGAAATATTAGCTCTGCTCTTCTTTAAGTCTTCAATCAAGTCATATTCTAACCCAAGGGAGTGTGCATATTTACTGTTTGCAGGCTGATCTTTGTTTTGGACAGCTGAAATATTATCTGTAACAGTTGTAGCAGGTTCAGTTGAAGGCTGGTATTTTTTACTTCTGGTGTTGTACTGATGCTGATTTACATTGACAACAGCCACATCTTCGTCATCAGTTAATTCTGAGGTGTCCTAGAAATGACTGATGACATGGGGTGGTTTATCGTCATTGTCATCATCTATTTTTTGGTTATCTTGAGAACTCTGTCCGGAAGACTGAGTTTTATTTTCAGTAGATGTTTCTAGATCTGAAAATATTGATTTGAGGAAGCTATTGAGTTCCTCAACGCTGTTGGCTTCAGAGGGTGAAGTTTGTTTCGCAACTGAATTTTGAAAAGGTTTTCTGAAAAACTGTTTTGGTGGTTCTTTGTTTGTGGTATTTTCAGAAGTACCCTTTTTTAAGTCTATGATTTCATTAGACAGTTTTTTAATGACTCTTTGTAAACTGTCAAGATCTAAGGCATCTTGGCCCCTTTTGTCAGAGCTTTTGGCAGGACTGTCAGTCTTCTTCCGAGAAGAAGATGCTGAATCGTTATCTACTCCGGGATTTGCTTTTGTGGCATTCGCATCCTTTTCGACTTTAATTGCTTCTTCAAAGTTTTCAGCTAAGGTAAGTTTGGCCTTTTGCCTGACAAACATGGATATTTTTCCCGGTAAGGTTGAAGTGCAAAATTCAACAGTAACATCCTCAGTCGGCCTTGAGGTAGCAGGAATCCTGTTTCTTAAAGTTAGAAAACGCTGGTTGAAATCTTTAACCTTTTCTTTGGGTTCCATGCGAATTCTAGACAATTCTGAGACTAAAATAGCAGGAGTCTTGTCATCTCCAAACTTGTTTGTAAATGCAAGATCAAATTCGTTCCAGCTAGTAATGGAACCAGCTGTAAGCGAAAAGTACCACGTCGATGCTTTTCCCTCAAACGTATAAGGGAAAAGCCGACAGACCACATCTTCATGTTCCACATCCAAGAGTCGAACTGCCAACATAAACTTCTTGACATGATCTTCAGCTGGCTCTTTCAACTCAGGGTTGAACTTAGGCAGTAATTTCTCGGGATGTTTAGGTAAAGGGTGCTGAACGCCAGGGACGGCCACTGCATCCTGAGCTAGCCATGGCATATTAGCATTGGGGTTCGGGGGATTTGCAGCTGCCATGTTTCTTGGAGTTGGAGGCGGTGAAGGTGGTGTTTGTAAAACACGAGGAGGCGATTGAGGCGGTGATGGTGGTTGTCCAGTCCCTCCTGAAACAGGTGGTCCTGAAGAAGAGGAAGGCTGGTTGGTGCCTGTAAAAGATTGTTGTATGTGAGAATCGGGATGAGCACCTAAAGGCTGTTCTTGTTCTCCCAGAACAGATTCAGGATGACGAGTACGAGGACGTGTAATCTGCGGAAGAGGTAATTCAGTGGGCTGGCGCCCAGTGAGATTCGAATAAGCCCTAGTTAAAATTCTACGAGATTCATTTAAGGATTGCTCGTACTGGTCTATTTATTTAGGTAAGTGAATACCGGGAGAGTTGAACTGAGAGATCAGATTTCGAACAGAGTCGCTCACTGGGGTTTCATTCGCTCGTGATGAACGATGAGAGCGTGGTTGTGTAGTAGATTGTATTTGAGGGGTAATTGGCTGATTAACTTTGTTTACGGGGTTGTTTTCATCAGCCATTGGCTTATGCTGGCCCTCCTTCTAGCGCCATTGTTGATGGGCGTATTTGACTAAGCCCGCAACGGGGGAGACAACCCAGACCGGGATCCTTAGTGCAGGTTCCAAGCTGTTTGGGATGGTTGTTCTCGACAGGTTTAAAGGCTCTATTGGCCTGGAAGTCTACAAGACTTATGGTTAAAATTAACGCTACTAATTGTTAGGGTTAGACCTCTACTTATAATTACAAGGATTGATTCAGGTTATATGTTACAAGATATTAGACTATCAAACTTAAATCTGATGAAGTATAAATACGAAAAAATAAATACACACACAGTTAATATTTTACAAAGACATGTTATCTACACCTTATACAATAATTACAACTAGAATAATCTGACTGTAATTCATAAAGAGGGATCTGGTTCAAATAGGTTTTTTCAAATGATATAATTTGTGGAAAATAAACAACATATTACCCTAATTACCTACTATCCTGATCAGGAGCGATAAAAGAAATTAACCATGCAATCGACTCATGCTAATAGAAATACCGCACAGATAACTTTGATAATATTTAAAAGAATTTAAACATTAACAAATCATGCAGTAATGCTTACATCTCACATAAACAACAATATCGATTGTCAGTTACACAACATGATATATTAGCATAAATCAAGAACATGAAAATCGATAATCATACAAGAATTATATATCTGTAGGATTCTTTAGAGAATTTCAACAAACATAAATGAAAATAGAAAAAGAAATCACAAGACTAATAGACATCACAAATATGTGCCAGATATAGAAACTGCAAACATATATTTATAATATCACCAGTTTAATAATGTCGTGGCTGTAGACAGTAAGCTGCCTCAAGTCGCAAACAGATCAACCCAGTATTGTGGTGCCCTTTCCATTAATTATTGACCCCATTTCTATCAACTTTCTATCCTTAAATACATGTTTTTCAAAAATAAACATCCTAAAAAATAGAGATCGCCCAGATCGAATCATCCAACTAATTTCTATTAAAAATGACAAGTGTAACATGTCATTTTTCAATAAAAGTAAAACACCATGCAAAAATAGCGGTTCGATCCATGAGAATCGAAACAAGACCTGGGAAATCTGGAAATGGATCTGTTCCGATTGATGGGGAATATTATCCAAAAATAAATAGTCCTCAAAACCTGGGCGTACACAACAACAATATCACCTGCAGTAAATCAAGTAACAAAATTAAAACATAAACACAAATCAAAATAATAAGTGCTTAAATAACAAACTGAAAGTAAAATAAATCAATACTTGATCATCAAAATTCAAAATTGAACCCAACAGCAAATAGATCCATCATAGTCACAAATTAACCGGCGCATTAAAGACTTGTATATTAACCCCACTAGACTGACTCGACGATGGAGCTTTGAACTGCATGAGTGCGATCTGAGCATTGAGCTCACGCACCTTTTCATCATTCTTATCATTTTCATCCTGAAGTTTGAGAACTCGCCTTATCATATTATTTTTATGATTCCTCAATCGAAGGAGCTGTTGATCATTCGTATTAATTTTCTCCTTCAACATAGCATTTTCAGCCTTAATTAAATCCCGATTCACTGCCATCTCACCTACCCTATCCTCCATGCTACGAATTTTATCCAACAGATGATTAATAAACAGAGGATGAGCCATATCTGCAACACAATAAACACCAGGCGAATTTGCATGCACAGGCTTTTCTTTAGTCGGAGAATTAATGACAGCATCCACTCGCACCTCTTTGTCGAGCACAGGGATGTCCTCATCAACCACGGGAGGAGTCTCGTCGACAGGGTTTTGAACAGTTTGGGGGGGAACCGCATTATCATTATCAGGCGAAGAGAAATCCAATTCCTCATCATCCAAAACCACAGTATCCACCTGAAGCTTGTCAACTGCAGGGGTTTTGACAGAATTAGCTCTCGCCATGCTTCTGGTGAATCTAGCTGTCAACTTGGCTTTAGGTTTATCCCGTCCATGACCGCGAATCTTATCTGTATCATTTTGTGGGGTTGTTGGTGACACAGATGAGGCTGTCCTAACACGCTTAGAACCTAGAGGAGTATGAGTACTGTTCACAGGATTAGCCATGGGCTCTTTGCAGGGTTGAGGACTCATACGGCGAGGGCTCGACAGAGGTTTACGCGGAGGAAGGACTGAAACTGAGCTTGGATCTCTGTGGTTGTTACAATCATCAGGATTATCGAACATGCAGTGACAAAACGCGGAAAAACCATTTGACTCTACAAATTCATCCTAGGACCGACCCGACTTCAACAACTCATGATCAATCAGCATACGAACCAAACCATGATGAAAGAGGCTGTGACTGACGTGTTTAGGGCCCTTCTTAATCGCATTGGACATTTTGAACAAGTTATGTAAAAGATAGTAAGGAAAATTTAACGGAAACCCTATAAAAACAGACATAAGCCGAAGGTGGTATACATACGCTGATGATAACCGGCCTTCGCAGGTCAAGTATTGATGAATCAAATCAAGGACAGGACGCCATTCTTTCAGGAAATACTTACGTGCCACCCCAGTTTGAAAAGAGACCTCCTGAGCAGGGTTCTTTAACAGCCGTCTCCATTCTGTTATAGTCATTTTCTTGTACTTGAACCATCTCTGACCAGTCAGGGACAAACCTGTTGCAGCTGCTATCGACCTTTCATCAACCCGGAACCGAAGATCCCCAACTTCTGCTTGAAAATCGACCAGGGAGAGAGAAAAAACCCGAGTAATCTCAGGGTTAGAGTCAGAAAATTTCTCGAAGAACGGCATCCACCCTACATCCTTAATCCTCTGTGAGAGCTCAGGGTTCGAATTTAGCAGGGTCATTTCGCAGGGTTCAACCCTGACTACGGGTGCCATCGCTGGCTGTGTCCAGGTGCATAACCGCACGCAAAATAGGTACCAGAGCTCGGCGAGAGACAGAACACGAGCCCGTGAGCACGAAGAATGAAGGCTCAGCAAAACCAGGTGATGAACAGGATAAGCCATGCATAAACACAGGCTATACCTCTGCAGGTTTGGCATGACCGAAGGCATCAGCACTTGGAGTGGTAATCAATTGGTGACACAAATGACGGTCGAAGACCCTAGATGGCTGATATTATCCTGACTTAAATGATGGGAGCCTCTTGGCTGTACGCAGACCAGGTGTTCTAATGACAAGGAGCCACGACGGAGGATACGTACCAACACTTAAACGCGATGGATAGTTCAAGTACCAGTGTCATGATAGCATACTGGTTTCACAATAAGTGAAACAAGATGGAGGCTATGAAATAAATCAACCCGACGATAACCATAATACATGCAATCCCTACCATGGATTCGACCTACGCTTAAAGGTGGCGGATTAAATGATCATAATTACAAACCATTACATCAAGGATCAACTTTGCAAAACATACCATATAATGATGATCGACATAGATTTTGGTGATAATGTCGACCAAGGTTCAAGAACTTAGGCTATGTCGGGAATGGTTTGTAATACATGTGGCTTACGTACACTAGGTCTTGACCAACATCACCACAAACTAACCATTGATAACATTTGAATAACAAAATCAACAAAATCAATTCATAATGTTATGGATTAATTTCTAGATTAGGATAAATCGAAGGATATAGAAATCATTAGTATTTATCCTTAATTTCAACCCAAAAACAAATAATAATCATTAGTGATGATTTTGTTAAATTTCCTATAGTTGCAAAGGTTGCTTTAAAAACAATGAATTTCTCGAATTCAGTAGCTGACAGAATGGAATTGTTTCAGTAGCTGTAATTCTTCTTTATTTTGCATTGAGAAATTCGAACATTTCATCTAACAAAATAGGATTTTGTTAGATGAAATAATGTTTTATAAAGGCTGTTGAGCCAGGGCACAACATGTCTATTTGAAGCTGATTCATGGTTCTTTAATGATTATTGTTTTATATGTGGATGACCTACTAATTATAGGAAGTTCAAAGAAAGAGATTGCCTCCTTGAAGGATGCAATGAACCATGCATTTTCTATGACAGATTTGGGATTGTTGAGCCAATTCTTGGGTCTCAAAATTGTTCAATCCCAACATGGAATAAAATTATATCAGTCCAAGTATGCTTTGATTTTCTAAACAAGTTCAACATGAAAGATTGCAAGCCAAGCAAGACTCCCTTCCTTTCAAGAGTTAAGCTTGAAGTAGCAGGTTCTTCTCCTATGGTAAATAATACACTGTATAGGCAGTTGATTGGGTGTTTGATTTATCTTGCACACAATCGACCTGATCTATCTTATGTAGTTAGTGTGGCTTCGAGATACATGGATCAGCCTCATGAGATCCACTGGAAAGTAGCCAAAATGATCCCAATCTTTGTTTAAGGAACAAGAACTCATGGGATCTTCTACAAAGCAAAATCTGATCTTGATTTGATTGGGTTTACTGACAGTGATTGGGTAGGTGACAACACAGATCGAAAGTATACATCAGGATATGTGTTCATGCTTGCAGAAAGACCAATTAGTTGGTCAAGCAAGAAGCAGAGTGCCATAGCACTCTCATCTACAGAAGCAGAGTATAGAGGAGTTGTAAATGCAATAACTCAATGTTTGTGGTTGCGGGGGATACTTGGAGAATGTGGCTTCAAATCAGAGTTTTCAACTATTATATACTGTGATAATCAGAGCACCATTCGAATATGCAATGATCCAGTTCAGAGACAGCGAACCAAGCACATTGAGATCCATATGCACTATATTAGACAGCTTGTGCATGATGGTACCATTGATCTACTCTTTTGTGCATCTTTAGAACAAGTAGCATACATCTTCACCAAAGTTTTTTGTGAGAAGAAATTCAGCAATCTCAAATAATTGCTGGGGATTGCTGATCATGCTGTGAAGCATGATTGATGACAAGATTTCCAAATTTTGTTTTTCCTGTCCATGTTTAAGGGAGGATTTTTCCACTTGGTTTTTTCCTCTTTCCTTGGTTGTATGGACAAGTAGTATGTAAAGGGTGAGTAAGCCTTGTTGCCAGGCCCTATATTTTTCTAATATTTACTCATAAAGTCAGACTTAAGGGGGGGTGTTAGAATAATGAACCCATAGTTACCTACATTAGACATTAATTTAATTATTTTTGTCTTATTACCTAGTTTCCTAGATTCCATTCTATGCTAGTTGCCTTCTACACATCCTAGAAATCAACACATGCTAAAAATGAGTCATGGAGCACTTGTGAAACATCCTAGAAACCCAATTTAGCATGTTTTCTTTATTCCAGATTCTCTAAAGCGCATATCTACTTTTTCTGAAAAGCTGCCTTGTTTTATTTCTGAATTGAGGTAAAAGGAAAAGCTAGACTAGGCGTAGTTGCCTTGTTTTTTGTCCACATCATCCTCCCTCATTTTCTCCAAATAAAAGCATGTATGAGTTTTCTTTTCATCCCTTTTTATCTTCCCCACTTGACTTAGCAAATTCGTGAGCATCTACCTAGATTTGGGAACTGCTTTATGCACCTATGGGGGATTTGACTAGTTTTGGCAAGCCTTTTTTTTTACTGTTTCGAATGGCATATTTATGCATTTGAATATCTCATGTAATTATATATTACAACAGCCTATTAATTCATAAGGTTGGATATTGTACACTTACTCAATACATATTAATGTTATGCTCCAATTTCAGTCTCATTTGGTGTGAATTTTGCATGTTTGATTAGCAATTTTGTGAGTGTAATTGTTCTATCTCTTGAGTTCAATTTCCACACCTATTATATTTGGTATTGTTAAATTTTTCTAGAGAAGAGAGCATAAAGAAGATGTGGGATAAGTTAGGGATTTTGTATCAATCAAAGTCTCTCATAAACAAGTTGTTTCTTCGAAAAAATCCATCTTATGATGAATGATAACAACTCAATGATAGATCATGTAAATGTATTTAATATTCTAGTAAGTCAAATTATCTTTGTTGATATTAAGATGGAGGAGGAAGATAATTTTTTTACATTCTATGTGCTTTTCCATATTCTTGGGACAATCTGAATGCAACAATCGGTAGTTCTCGAAGGAAATGAGGCAAAAAACCATGGATAGTCATAGCATAGATGTCTTGTTTGTGATATTTCATCCCCAAGATAGAAATAAAATTAAGTCTTCAAATGAGATATTGATATGGACCCAGTGGGGTCATATATGAGTTTAAATGCATATAATATGACCCTAGAGGGACATAAATAGGACTATATGCATATGTAATAGGGTCGACGCAATGAAGGGGCAATAAGTGGATATGTAGTTAAAAGAGTAATCTAGTCATTGTTGAGGGAAATGTGAAATGATTATGAAAATGTCTTGGGGTAATAGGAACTAAGGTCATATCAGAGATTTGAATCTAAAGGCATATCTAAATATCCAAGAAAATATTTGAGGAAATGTGGTAAATTCAAGCATTATAAGAATGATTATCGGTCTAAAAATGATGATAAAACTAAACTAGAATTTTTTTATAAACCTAAACTAAACTAAACTTTGATTGAAGAATAGGAGGTCTCATCACGAGCCAACCAAATTATGATCATCAGCCCTGTCAGGGATAACATCATTTCTGATCACCAGGATGATGGATCTTGGTCATAAGATCAAGGGACAAGAGGTGTCATAACGATTCGACTTGTTTATCTCTGGCAGTTCTCATGAATGATGCTATCAATAGCTGGTTACCAGGCCATGATAGTAGTATTGAATCAAAGATATAATTAATATATTCAAAAAAGAAAAAGAGAAAAACAAATTTTATCTTTCAGTTATTTATATTTAATGGATGGGGAACTTATCTAGATATCTTCTTAAAGTATGGAGGTTATATCTTTATACTGGTGTTATTAGATTATCCTTAACTATTGAGAAAGCATTCTTGATCAGGTTTATTTGCTATGCATATATTTCAAAGTCATTCATTTTTATGAAGTCTTTGAATAATAGTTGGGATATTTCATTTGATTGTGACAGCACTTTAAATTTAAACTTTACTATACAGGCTAGTGATGTGAGAATGTCATGTGGTGTGAAAATTTGATATTTTGAGAAAACCTTGATTTTGTTTTCCTATATCTATAACCTTTAGGTAAACATGCATAGATAACTACTTTGCCCAGCATGTCGCCATTTGTTGGCACCCCAACAACTCCCCTTGATTTTGACAAAATAAAGGGGTCCTCCCACATAAAATTTTGTAAATACTTGCTTTTAGTTTCGTTCATCTTATCTTCCTTCGCTTTCTGCAATACTTGCTCTTTGGTTTGGCTTTCATCGTATAAGGATTTGATGATTTGGATATCTTTGTCGTTGGCATATTTTGGCCCTCAAATTGATTAATTGCACTTGTTTAGTCTTACTTGAACTTATCTGAGTTGTTCACATGCTTCGATTTGTTTAGGTTGGATGGACATAGTTCTTCGACAGTGTTGTCAAGTTTTGGTCTTTTGGTGCATTCATGAATTAAATATGCACTTGGTCGGATCTTAATAAATTAGTCAATGACTTATTTCTTAAGATCTTGATCCACGTCTTCATAAAGTGCATATCAAATAATGAGATCATACTTTCATTTTTAAAAATTGGTTCGTTTATCAAAGTTTCGCGAGCTCTAAAATTTATGCATATTTATAATTTTCTATATTCATTAATATGCAAAAGGAAATGAAAGTAAAATGATGAATCATGCATACATATTTGATGAAAAGTTCAACTTTTATTGTCCTCATAAACTAATCTCATTAAACTAAAACAACTTGGAGTTACAATAAGTTTACAAAAGACTTTATTTATTTTTATGAGTCATATGTATATATATATATATATATATATATATATATATAATAATAATAATAATAATAATAATAATAATAATAATAATAAACAATATGGATTAGTGATATTTCTTTTAATTCTTAATTCATATGCACTTGGAAGGGAATAAATGAAGATGGTTAGTCTTTCAAACTATAAACTAAGCCTTTGATCACTTTTTGGAATGGTATGGGATTAACATTGGTTTTCATTTATTTAAAAAGAAGAAGAGCAATTATATGATTATTTAAATCATAAATTAATGCGTTACCTCATTACAATGTGAATTATTTGCTATAAGTCAAGACATATTTAATTATGATATCAAATAAAAGGAAGTTTTGGTGGTTCCTTTTGTTGTAGAGTTTTCTATAACTTGTGATCACCAAAACCTTGCATCTTCTTCAATTGATTCACCTTTAGCAATAGACCCTATTAACAAGATTACTTCTTTCGATATCAGGTCACTACCTGTTTATTCACCTATTACATCATTTCATGATCCTATTCTGTATTTGAAACCAATACTTTCAGATGTTAGTGTGACTAATGCTCCTAAGATAGGTTTGCAACGTATGGATTTCATATTTTTAGATCATACTTTGCATTCTAAGTTTCATGACAAAATTGCAGAGTGGCTCGAAAATTCTTATCTCAAAAGGTTTTCAGAAACTGGTAAACATGTCTTATCATTACATATAAATAGAATTTCAAATGGTAAGGATGATAGATTTTGTTTTAGTTTTCTTTTATATTATTTCTGGTTATTATTAGAAGAACATATTATTCTTATAGGATTATAAATGTTTTGTTGGTTTCACTGGTTATTTCACTTTACTTAGTTCATGTTGTATATTTGATTATACACATGTACATATTCACTTTAGAAGTAATTCTAGATTTAGTTTAAGTTTGTTTTTCTTATTTTGCTTCATTTTCAATAAATGTGAAGTTAATAAAGGATGTGTAAATTTTAGGATAAAAACGAATCGTCATTTAAGGAAGTACTCATTATCCTTTTATCTCTTTTTGATTATTTTTACTATGAATAAATAAATAATGATGAAATGTTTACATAAAACGAATAGTAAGAGATTTTAGTCATACATATTTTGCACTCTTCTGAACACAACTCACTCATCCTGTAATTATTCTCACAAAACTGTACAACTTAGAATTTTCATTTTTCCTTTTGTAAATAATGATGAATAAAGGGATTTGAGTTATTCAATATTCTCATCGATTAATTAAATGAGTCCTAAAGAATGAAAAATTATTTTAACAATTGAATGATTCTGTAATATTTTCGAAACTTTACATTAATAACAAACTTATGATGCTTTTTGTGAAAATCATCATTCTCACAGGCATATTATATTTATGTCTCCTATTTTATATTTTATATTGACCTCACGGGGGCTTCACTTGTTGGCCAATATCCTATCACGTTAGTTCATATTGTGGGTTTTAAAATTATAAAAAAATGAACCAATATATTGCAGGTATTGGGGGGATGAGGGGTTTAAGGTGGGGGTCGGTAGGGTGGTTTATAAGGATTTAGGTATAAAAAGGGGGTGGGGAGGAGGTTTTAAGTATTGAGAGGGGGTTTCAACAAAAAGAGTTTCGGTCAATATCTCTCAAAATTAAGCGTATTTTTAATATCCCACGATCGCACATGGTATGTGAGAGGTTCACTAAGTGAAGTCCCCGTGATTGACCTTTATTTAAACTTTAAATCCTTATATTGTGGTCAATTTTAATATTAGGAGATTTGTCGTTATTTCTCACGCATGTCATAATTTTGTGATTTTTACGTTATTTTGTATAGCTCATCACATAGAAAGTAATCATATCTTGAATTTTGATTTTTAGTTTATTTACCGTCTTTGACTCTCATTCAAAGTTTCGATAAATTTTTCTTTTGGATTTCAATACATACCTTTTGGTTGAATTTTGGATTTGATCAGATTCTATCTTTTTGAGTGTTTTGGTTCAATTAGTAATTTTTATTCTTAAAATTTGTTTGGTTGATTGGTTTCAGTAATGAATTTAGTATTTTTCAGTTTCTTGATTTTTCTCTTTGTTTTTAGTAAGGGAGCATTGTAGATAAATAATACTTTGATGGCACACTGTGGGATGTCCATATCTCTTTCTATTAATCAACCTGATATATTTAAAAGAAAATGTTGTAAGAAATTTCTTGCCATATCTGTAACAACCCTCTCAAGAGAACCCTAGATATTTGTAAATTCAAGTCTTATCGTAACTGTCTCCGGGTGAGGAGCTCAAGGCCAAGGCCCCACCAAGACAACACTGTGTGGCTTATAAAAGTTAACTATCTAAGAGAAAATACTTAGAAGATGAAATGCAATGACACAACCTAACAAAGGGCTAACTAATGGATAAAAAAAAAAAAAAAACTTATCCCAACACAAGACGCCCTAGCAGAATACTCAATCCTAGTAACCTTGACTAGAGGGGGGTCGAGGGGTTAAACAAAGAACAACATAGAGTGAAGAAATATATTTAAAATATATAAGAGAGGCAATAGCTTACATAATTATATGTGCCTTATTTCATATGGATAACCGTTGTAAGAACGAATACCCATATTAAGTAGAATATGATTCTATCATCTATATCAGCCAAGAGTTTCAGAACCGTTACAGGATATTTAGTCACCGACAGATATCATATACTCATCTTTAACTTTCCTTGGATTATGGAAATAATGGGGGAAGCCGTTATTAGAATTATGAAATCCCTTAATTACTACCCACGATTTGTGTTAAGGGACTTTGAACTAGCAGGTTTTAATTGTCTTGAGCAAGCCAGCACCATTGGAGGAGGTGAATTAGGGCATGCTTAGGCGTTGTTAGAGGGGGAAACTGCAGGCAACTAACGACGATTCCTTCGTTCTATAATTACCCGTAGTGAATTGATTATAGGGGGGGAAGCTGGAGGGGTTCCTGCGATGGCCCTCAGTAATGACTTGGAGCGAGAGAGAGCCAAGCGTAGTGGTTCAAACCTCTGCGTGAATACCTTTCATAGAGATCGACAAAAGCGATTTGATGTAACTGGTGGTATACGACTAGGCCAAGTGGCTGTACACGCTGGGTTTTGAAAAGGCTGTCTGCGTCTTGGGGATCGCAGAAAGAATCCAGGTTCATTGGTGGGAACTACCTCTTGTTGGGAAGATGCACATCCTGATCTGGTATGCGTTGCCATTAGAATCTCCATTATGTCTTGTTTTTCACTTATTTTATCCCTTTTTGAATCGCGGCCATGTACTACTGTTTTTGGGAAGAACACGGCTAGAAAGGAAATTATGACAAGCCGAAATGACAAGCCGAAATGGCCTAACTCTCTGCGAGTCGTAGGGGATCCTTGGTATTTTCTTTTAGATCGATTTACATGTGCCAGTGATTTGGATGGAATCCCTGTTTACTTGTTTTAATTTTTTTATTGATCTCATGGGTGATCGGCGAACCGCCTTTGCACAAAAGATAGGTATTTTAGTCTTTGCCAAAAGTTTTTCACTTATCTCAAACGCTATTCCATAGTTCTGTTACTTACCTGCCAGATTCATTCAGAATGCTAAGTTTGAGATCCGAAGAAATACCCTTCGCTGCCAACTTTACCATACCTTTAAGATGTGTAGATTACGGCCTTTGCTGCCAGCTTTGCCACACTTTTAAGATCTGAATATTTCTCTCTCTGTTGCCCTCATTGCCATACTTTTAAGATCTGAAGATTACGCCCTCTGCAGCCATCGTTGCCGTACTTTTAATATCTGAAGATTCGCCCTTTGTGGCTAGTTTTAACACGCATTCAAGATATGAAGCGAATGCTTCCTGTTGTTAGCATTTCTCACAAGCCGAATATCTGGAAATCCTTTGCCACCATTTGGTTTTAAAGATAAAACTATTTTTCTCCACCTACGGTAGTTGGGCATAGTACAGATCCAATCTTAATGGATTTTTGTTTTAAAAGATTCGGCATTTTTGTTTAATGACCTGAAGTATTGCAATTTCTACTTCATAAGCTAAGGAGGAGTTTTAGATCGTATACATGTGACTTATATTACTTCTGTTATATTATATCTCCATCCACAAGACCTTTACATACACATGAACATAACTATTTCTTATGAATTATGGATTTATTTAATGTGAAGATAGAACTCATGCATTATGGTTATTTTTGGCTTGATGCAAAGATCTCATAAAGGGATTTTATTAGCTTTATGATGAAGGACGATAGAACTAATAGAGTAAAATAGTACCTCATATATATATTCATGATATTTATTATGACCCTACGGCTGTTATAGTTTTGGTATGATTTAGCTATATATTTTCTTATTTTTAAGGTTACTAGCCAGTTCCTGTAGGATTGGTCTAGTAAATTGTCTTGATGATTATGAGCACATGCATAGACTGCGATTTGTCTTGCTGAGAATGAGCTTATCTCAAGAATAATATAGAAGGTATATAATGAGTACTTCAGGAGTAAGGTTATCCTTAAAGGATTAACAGAAAAAAAATCTAATATTACTTGACCGAGTATAAGGTAAGAACTTCAAGACACCCACCTATTAGGGTACTTAAATGTTGTTCATCATGTGCAAAAGGGTTGTTAATGATTTCTTCTATGAGCTAATTTTAAGGGTCCTAAAGGGGGGCTGTTGAGTTAAGTCTCTCTCTCGTAGAGCCTTGAGGTAAGATAAGAACTGGCCATGAATGAGCCGTGATTTTTGTAAGCACTCTATTTTGATAAAGAAATAAAAAGAACGAATAAGTCGGTGGATGTATCCTCATGGACGAGGTGAACCACGTGAAGATGGTTGTCTCATTTGTGTTATTTTGATGTGCTAGTTTTATTTCTTTGTTTACATGATGGTTATGAATGCAGTATAAATGTTTTAATTTGTGAAAGGATTGCTAAAATTCTGTTTTGCAGACTTCTTGAATGTTTTATAGCTTTAAGGTATCAGGGGGCATTACATATGGTATCAGAGCGAGGTTGAAACACTCGGGCCTACTGGGATCAAAACGCTCCAGCATGTTTCGTTTTAACTAACGGTTGAATTTGTCTCTGTGACCCAGAGAAAACCAACAAGTTCGCATTGTAATCCAGGAACCTCAAGTGTACCCAATACACATGTTTATTGAGTTGTGCAAGGGAAGTCGGCGGAAGGGAGGACCTCTGTGTTTTGTTAGAAAGGTAATCTCTTTGTTTTGGAGGAGGAACAAGTTATGTCGGGTCAGTATCGAGGTTTGATTTCATTTTAATTACTGGTAATGTAAAAAAATAGGTGTGCACAATATCAATTTTTATAGATCTCGTTTCATTCACTGGAAATCCAAAACGCAGGTGACTTAAATGTCATTTCATTTCTTTAGCTGCATAGCTTGGAGACTGCGTGTGATTTTTCTTGGAATGACACTATATTGGCTTATATAGTGATAGTTAGATCCCACTCACCTTCAGTTGTGGTCTAAAGTGTATTGTTCGGGTTTTGTAGTATCATTTTACCTTGGCCATATCATGGATGGTGCGATTATCATAGAGGTTGAAAATCGCTGAGTTCAAATTGCTTGGGTTTTGCATTATCATTTTACCTTGGATGATGCCATTACCAAAGAGACTGAGTATAATTGTTGGTTCTGCATTTAACATTTTACCTCGGTTCTCTTCCATTATGATGTGATTTAAAGATTGCTGGTATATTATATTTTCATTTCAGGTTTTACATTGGTCTTGCTATCTTGGACTTCCTAGGAGATGTAATTTACCAAAATGTTTAAAAATGGATGAGTATATTTTTGGCTGAGTTTTTTTTTTATATTTGACTTAGAGTATGCGGGAGCTGAGTTTAATACTCAGCATCAAATGTCTAGATCTGGAAATAGGTACATGTAAGATCACTGGAAAGAGGTAAGTAAGATCGCTGGTATATTATATTGTGTTTTGGGTATTTCATTGGTCATGTTTAACTTTGATTTCTTGGGAGATCTAATCTGCCAAAAGATTAAAAGATTGCTGGTATATTATATTTTCATTTCAAGTTTTGCATTGGTCTTAGGTTTTACGTTTTAGGTTTTAAGTATTGATGCCTTTTCCCTTAAAACCTCTTAATTAAGTTCACTCTGAATAGGAGTTGATTAAGCCGAAGGTTTATGTTGGGGAAAACTTTAACTTTTTATTCAAGTGTCCAATACCTTATTTAGGTTCTAGATTAAGGTAAAGCATCAAATTTGGTGCCAAAAGTTTATAGTGTGAAAGCGTCCACATAAGGATACGTTGGAATTTAGGTTATTCATCCTTATAGAGAAAGAGGCTGACTTCGGTGTATCATGACTTTTGTATGAGGATGTTACCGTGTCCTATGGAAGTAATCCGCAAATGGATGATAATAATACTCACTATTATGCTTAGAAAATTCTCATAATAATAGTTATTTATTATGGTTGGTAAAATATCCTAAATCCCATTAAAGTTCTCATATAGGAATGTAAAAGAACTTATAGAATGCCAAAGTCAAAAAAATATATGTATATATATATTATGGATGATTGTACTCCCAATTTAATAGGTGAGCATATGTGTCATTCTCATTCAAGTGTTTTTGCAATCTAAAATTGATTTCTGTAGAAATCCCAATCATACAATTTAAGAGGCTTTATGCAATCATATGCTAGCACTTGCATTTAAAGAAGGCAGTTCAGAATTCTGATGTTTGTGTGGATATAATTATGAGCTTTAAGTTTTAAGAATGAAGCTTTTATTCTTCCTGGTCAGTTTCACTCTGGATGAGGTTCAGATTGGGATTAGATAAACTGTCAGGAAAACTGGGGATGAATCCCAGATTAATTGAAGTAAATATTTGATTGTTATCTTGATATTTGACTACACATAAAATTTGGGTTCAGATAATGTTTGAGTTGGAGCCTGCTGTTAGGTTCTAAAGAAATAGCGAAGTAAATATATAAACTCTGTGTAGACTCTTGAGTAGATGATATATGCTAGTTTTTATTTTTACACCTGATAATCAATACGATGTTATGGCACTTCTGAATTTGTTGTATAAGGGATTATGCTATATAGTAGATCTGAATTGCCTCATGGCCCAACTAGGGAAGTAAGATGGTCATGGCAAAGCCGAGTTGAAGGTCATAAAGGAGAGTGTGCAGATAGGGTGAATTCAGTATTTCAATGTTTGGCGTTGACAACGCAGGTAGAAATGTTTTGAATTCAACCAATACATTCAGGAAATTTATCCCAATCAAAATGCAGGAGTTATTTTATACAAAGCACAATTTTGTTTTCAATAATTTTTGAAAAACAGGTCTCATCTTTCATCAAAGAATGTTTACGTGATATGTTCCATTCTGGTCTTTGACAAATAATTATTTATTGAGTAGTAACAATTTCATTAAATTTTTCTTGGGATTGAATATTGATTTGTTACTATGGAATTGATTTAATCACTGTGCGTTGCAGGTAATTATTTATTCAGCATTAATGTTTTCTTAGAATTGCATATTGTTAGTTACTATGGAATAGAGCTCAGAGTCTTTACTTTTTAGGCATCTATTGCTTTATTATCTCTGTTTGGGTAACTCCCTGAATGGAGGTAGGGCAAGTCTTTGCTGCAATGAAGACGAATGTATAAAGGTTATATTTATTGGGATCTTAAAACATATATCCACCACAAGTCTGGCTATATGGTAGGTTCGTTAAAACGATTTAATATATGTCTACCTCGACTTGGCATAGCATGTAAGTTTAATGATCAACTTATTTAGGTTATGTATTAAGAAGTTGATGATGTTATAATGAATTGTTATGTTTCTGATGTATCTTTACACATACACCTATATTTTATCGGTCAGGTTGTTTTTAGAAGTAATGAATTTGTATAATCCGGTTGTTCGTAAACTAACGGTGGATGTTGTCTACATACTAACCTTGCAGGATTCACCGATATTATGTCAATTGCTACAAATTGACATGCATTATCATATAGAAATCTGCCTAAGTATGTAAGTTGTGCTCAAAAGGGTAAGGAATAACTTTCTGTATGGTTTACAAGGTTACATGATTCATGAATGAATGCAAACTAGGAAACTATGATAGTTGATTATTTGGGTTATCTGGAATATGATAAAATGACACCCATAGAGTGCTTGCAGGCATGGGAAATTATGACCATGAGAAAAGTCTAAAGCCCCAGGACTATGATGAGTTAAGTCTCATATGTACAAAGTTGTCACCACGAGGGAGTGGTGATGGAGGTAGTGGTTGAAATCTACCTTGTTTTCCCCCGGGCCAGCGAGGGACCATTATGCATTCTGGGGATGCCTAGATGTAAGACATGTGGTTAAGACTCGTTCCACACACATTAGAGGATTGTCACATGAGTTGGGGGGACTCTGTGAAGAGAATAACCTCCAGGCGCTGTAGAAGTGTGCGAGAACGGAGTGCCTCAGCTTGGTGAAGCACCCTGAAGAGCACAAAAAGGAGATATGCCTAAGAGGGTTACATGGTATCATCCTTGTGTTGGGTGGCTTGAATTGGCACTTGGTGTGCTGGGATGAAGGAACATCCAGAGAAAAGAATAATGACAAAGCACCCTGAATAGCACAGAGGAGATACACGAAGAGTGACAGGGTATCGTCCTTGTGTTGGATGGCTTGAATGGGTACTTGGAGTACTGTTGGCACTTGGTGTGCTGGGATGGAGGACATCTAAGGAAGGAAAATGCCAGGAAAGGTATGTGCAATACAGGTAAAATGGTATCTATATGTTTCCTTATTGGCAATATAACTGACATGTTATGAAAATTGTATGGTGACTGTAGGGATTTTGGTTCATCAGGTGTGAATAGGGTTGGGAGGCCCTTAGTGATTCTACACACTCTGATCGTGCTTGGGTACTTTCTTCCGTACCGGTATGGTTAGCACATATTTTCCATGTGGCAGGTTGAAAAGCGAGAGAGGATTTTACCTGCAAGAGGCATGCTTCCGTGAGGGTAGGCCACGGACTCGGTCACTCACGAGGATTAACTGAGGGGCATGCAACAAGGTGTTGACCTTATTCCTCAGTAACCATGAGTCTCCCTACAGTGTGGATTGGACTGAGTTAACGTGGTCTCAGCCATCGCACTAACTCCCCACCACGGAAAGTGGGATATTTGAAGGGCATGAAGACGATCATGGCACCCTTGATATCACCTGGAGAAACAAAAGAAGATTCTAAATATTAACACATCGCACACACAAAAAAGAAATTTAGGAATGAAATTTAGGGATAGTTAAGTAAAGAAATCATAAATTAGAAGATTGGATAAATGCATATGACATTACATTATGGCACCAATGAACACTAGAAAATTGTAGATGGTTACAATGCAAAAGAGTCTATGGCTGATAATTAAATTATATTGTTATTTTGTATCTGATATCCTACAGAAAAATTGGGCTAGACCCGAATTTGTTGCAGGACAACTGCAGATTTATGAACATCAGCGACTTGAGAAGATACAGAAAGATCGATCATGATGAAGGACGAGGATAAGAGAGCGACATAATGGAAGCATGAAAGTGCTTAAACATAAGAACACCGAGGATGGTGTTATTTTAAGGGGGAGAGGATGTAACAACCCTCTCAAGAGAACCCTAGATATTTGTAAATTCAAGTCTTATCGTAACTGTCTCCGGGTGAGGAGCTCAAGGCCAAGGCCCCACCAAGACAACACCGTGTGGCTTATAAAAGTTAACTATCTAAGTGAAAATACTTAGAAGATGAAATGCAATGACACAACCTAACAAAGGGCTAACTAATGGATAAAAAAGAAAAAAAGAAAAAAACTTATCCCAACACAAGACGCCCTAGCAGAATACTCAATCCTAGTAACCTTGACTAGAGGGGGGTCGAGGGGTTAAAGAAAGAACCAAGGAGAAAACAATCCAAAGAATTAGAGACATATAGATGGATAGGATAAAAAAAAGTATGATTTATTGAAAAGAATATATATATATGAAATGAAGTATATAGTGAGAAAATTGGAACAACATAGAGTGAAGAAATATATTTAAAATATATAAGAGAGGCAACAACTTACATAATTATATGTGCCTTATTTTATATGGATAACCGTTGTAAGAACGAATACCCATATTAAGTAGAATATGATTCTATCCTCTATATCAACCAAGAGTTTAGGAACCGTTACAGGATATTTAGTCACCGACAGATATCATATACTCATCTTTAACTTTCCTTGGATTATGGAAATAATGGGGGAAGCCGTTATTAGAATTATGAAAGCCCTTAATTACTACCCACGATTTGTGTTAAGGGACGTTGAACCAACAGGTTTTAATTGTCCTGAGCAAGCCAGCACCATTGGAGGAGGTGAATTAGGGCATGCTTAGGTTCTGTTAGAGGGGGAAACCGCAGGCGACTACCAGCGATTCCCTCGTTCTATAATTACCCGTAGTGAATTGATTATAGGGGGGGCAGCTGGAGGGGTGCCTGCGATGGCCCTCAGTAATGACTTGGAGTGAGAGAGAGCCAAGCGTAGTGGTTCAAACCTCTGCGTGAATACCTTTCATAGAGATCGATAAAAGCGATTTGATGTAACTGGTGGTATACGACTGGGCCAAGTGGCTGTACACGCTGGGTTTTGAAAAGGCTGTCTGCGTCTTGGGGATAGCAGAAAGAATCCAGGTTCATTGGTGGGAACTACCTCTTGTTGGGAAGATGCACATCCTGATTTGGTATGCGTTGCCATTAGCATCTCCATTATGTTTTGTTTTTCACTTATTTTATCCCTTTTTGAATCGCGGCCATGTACTACTATTTTTGGGGAGAACACGGCTAGAAAGGAAATTATGACAAGCCGAAATGGCCTAAATCTCTGCGAGTCGTAGGGGATCCTTGGTATTTTCTTTTAGATCGATTTACATGTGCCAGTGATTTGGATGGAATCCCTGTTTACTTGTTTTAATTTTTTTATTGATCTCATGGGTGATCGGCGAACCGCCTTTGCACAAAAGATAGGTATTTTAGTCTTTGCCAAATTTTTTTCACTTATCTCAAACGCTATTCCATAGTTCTGTTACTTACCTGCTAGATTCATTCAGAATGCTAAGTTTGAGATTCGAAGAAATACCCTTCGCTGCCAACTTTACCATACCTTTAAGATGTGTAGATTATGGCCTTTGCTGCTAGCTTTGCCACGCTTTTAAGATCTGAATATTTCTCTCTCTGTTGCCCTCATTGCCATACTTTTAAGATCTGAAGACTACGCCCTCTACAACCATCGTTGTCGTACTTTTAATATCTGAAGATTCACCCTTTGCGGCCAGTTTTAACACGCGTTCAAGATATGAAGCGAACGCTTCCTGTTGTTAGCATTTCTCACAAGCCGAATATCTGGAAATCCTTTGCCACCATTTGGTTTTAAGGATAAAACTATTTTTCTCCACCTACGGCAGTTGGGCATAGTACAGATCCAATCTTAATGGATTTTTGTTTTAAAAGATTCGGCATTTTTGTTTAATGACCTGAAGTATTGCAATTTATACTTCATAAGCTAAGGAGGAGTTTTAGATCGTATACATGTGACTTATATTACTTCTATTATATTATATCTCCATCCACAAGACCTTTACATACACATGAACATATTTATTTCTTATGAATTATGGATTTATTTAATGTGAAGATAGAACTCACGCATTATGGTTATTTTTGGCTTGATGCAAAGATCTCATAGAGGGATTTTATTAGCTTTATGATGAAGGACGGTAGAAATAATAGAGTAAAATAGTACCTCATATATATATTCATGATATTTATTATGACCCTACGGCTGTTATAGTTTTGGTATGATTTAGCTATATATTTTCTTATTTTTAAGGTTACTAGCCGGTTCCTGTAGGATTGGTCTAGTAAATTGTCTTGATGATTATGAGCACATGCATAGACTGCGATTTGTCTTGCTGAGAATGAGCTTATCTCAAGAATAATCTAGAAGGTATATAATGAGTAATTCAGGAGTAAGGTTATCCTTAAAGGATTAACAGAAAAAAATCTAATATTACTTGACCGAGTATAAGGTAAGAACTTCAAGACACCCACCTATTAGGGTACTTAAATGTTGTTCATCATGTGCAAAAGGGCTGTTAATGATTTCTTCTATGAGATAATTATAAGGGTCCTAAAGGGGGGCTGTTGAGTTAAGTCTCTCTCTCGTAGAGCCTTGAGGTAAGATAAGAACCGGCCATGAATGAGCCGTGATTTTTGTAAGCACTCTATTTTGATAAAGAAATAAAAAGAACAAATAAGTTGGTGGATGTAGCCTTGTGGACGAGGTGAACCACGTGAAGATGGTTGTCTCATTTGTGTTATTTTGATGTGCCGGTTTTATTTCTTTGTTTACATGATGGTTATGAATGCAGTATAAATGTTTTAATTTGTGAAAGGATTGATAAAATTCTGTTTTGTAGACTTCTTGAATGTTTTATAGCTTTAAGGTATCAGGGGGCATTACAATATCAAATGTTCTTACTGTGACTGAATCACTCCTAGCCTTGAAATATTTCTTATGAACTTAGCTACTCAGTCAGTTGAACTCACGGTTATTATTCTTGGACTTTATTTTGAGAATGATATCATTAGCTAGGCAAGTTAACTTGTCAGGAAATGTTTCTCTCAGAATCTTTATGAATAAATGATATTAGTCATCTTTAGGCCTTCCATGTTATTATAGGAGTATTATCTGTATTTGTTTCCCATCCATTAGAAATTTTTTATAAAACTAAACTAAACTTTGATTGAAGAATAGGAGGTCTCATCATGAGCCGACCTAATTATGATCATTAGCCCTGTCAGGGATAACATCATTTCTGATCACCAGGATGATGGCTCTTGGTCATAAGATCAAGGGACAGGAGGTTTCATCATGAGCCTACTTGTTTATCTCTGGAAGTTCTTGTGAATGATTCTATCAATAGCTGGTTACCAGGCCATGATAGTAGTCTTGAATCAAAGATATGATTAATATATTAAAAAAAAAGAGAAAAACAAATTTTATCTTTCAGTTATTTATATTTAATGGATGGGGAACTTATCTAGATATCTTCTTAAGGTATGGAGGTTATATCTTTATACTGGTGTTATTCGATTATCCTTAACTGTTGAGAAAACATTCTTGATCAGGTTTATTTGCTATGCATATATTTCAAAGTCATTCATTTTTATGAAGTCTCTGAATAATAGTTGGGATATTTCATTTGATTGTGACAGCACTTTAAGTTTAAACTTTACTATATAGGCTAGTGATGTGAGAATGTCATGTGGTGTAAAAATTTGATATTTTGAGAAAAACTTGATTTTCTTTTCTTATATGTATAACCTTTAGGTAAACATGCAGAGATAACTGCTTCACCCAGCATGTTGCCATTTGTTGGCACCTCGACAACTCCCCTTGATTTTGACAAAATAAAGGGGTCCTCCCAAATAAAATTTTGTAAACACTTGCTTTTGGTTTCTTTCATCTTATCTTCCTTCGCTTTCTGCAGTGCTTGCTCTTTGGTTTGGCTTTCATTGTATAAGGATTTGATGATTTGGATAGCTTTGTCGTTGGCATATTTTGGCCCTCGAATTGATGAACCGCACTTGTTTAGTCTTACTTGAACTTATCTGAGTTGTTCATTTGCTTCGGTTTGTTTAGGTTGGATGGACATAATTCTTCGACAGTGTTGTCAAGTTTTGGTCTTTTGGTGCATTCATGAATTAAATATGCACTTGGTCAGATCTTAATAAATTAGTCAATGACTTATTTCTTAAGATCTTGATCCACGTCTTCATAAAGTGCATATCAAATAATGAGATCATACTTTCATTTTTAAATTTTGGTTCATTTAACAAAGTTTCGCGAGTTCTAAACTTTATGCATATTTATAATTTTCTATATTCATTAATATGCAAAAGGAAATGAAAGTAAAATGATGAATCATGCATACATATTTGATGAAAAGTTCAACTTTTATCGTCTTCATGCACTAATCTCATTAAACTAAAACAACTTGGAGTTACAATAAGTTTACAGAAGACTTTATTTATTTTTATGAGTCATATGTAACTTTAATATATATATATATATATAATAAACAATATGGATTAGTGATATTTCTTTTAATCCTTAATTCATATGCACTTGGAAGGGGATACACGAAGATGGTTATTCTTTCAAACTATAAACTAAGCCTTTGATAACTTTTTGGAATGGTATGGGATTAACTTTGGTTTTCCTTTATTTAAAAAGAAGAAGAGCAATTATATGATTATTTAAATCATAAATTAATGCGTTACCTCATTACAATGTGAATTATTTGCGATAAGTCAAGACATATTTAATCATGATATCAAATAAAAGGCAATTTTGGTGGGTCCTTTTATTATTACTTAAAATGATTTATATATTATAGTTGCACAAAATACTAAATGATTTACATATATTAATCCTGTTTTTATATATATATTCCACCATATATGATGTGTGTAAATGGAATTGTTTTCATCCATATTACCTTTATTCGCGTACCAATCCATTGAGCTAAATTAGAGTTTTCATAATAGTAGAAGTTTGCATAAAGGGTTTATTTCATGACAGAAGATTGCAGAATTTAGTTATCAACACAATAAAGGGAATTCACCGATTATCAAACACCTGTTCATTAAATGCTAAATTAAGAATGAAATAGATGGTTGACTCTGCATTTATAATATTTTCTTTTTTGGCATTTAGTTCGTTGAAAGTATATGCAATGGTATTTTTGTTTTATGAAACCACCGGAGAAAAGATAATCTCTCATAAGATCATCAAGCCCATGATTGCCACATTACCACAGATTGATGAGATTCGCGGCTATATATGGGAAATTTCAGTTTGATGAGATAAAAGATAAAAGATAAAAGATAATGTCGTTCGTTTCTCCATCAATTGTTCACTATTTTGAACTCTCCATTAAGTATTTAGCCAACTCACCATGTGTGTTGTTCGAATGAAGTTTAAAGATTTTACTGCGAGATGGTTAAGGAGATATTGTGCTATTTTCTTGGTTGCTTCCCCAATTTCCATATTAGAGAATATTATACTAGTCACCAGCAACAAAGCGATGTCTTTGCCAGAAATTACACGTTGCGATCATGTTTTTCTCCAAATCTTGAGATTCCATTAGACTATGAAAATTGTGCCCAAGATCGTGGATAAATATCGTTGTGATGGCGGCTAGGTCGCATATCGAACAGGATTGAGAGTTAATTCTGGGATTTAGCTCATCAGAGATACACCTCACAAATTTCAGCAGTAAAGGAACCCTTGTGAATACAAGTTTCCTGCCAATGCAACAATAAACCAATAGAAAAGAGGGAATCACGCTCATCTCAAGACTTTCTTGATCAAAATATCAATTTTGTTTTTATGATAAACAAGACTACAATTTGCCTTTCTTACAAGTAAATGATCGCAGGGTACATTTGTTTCATCCATCGCACTTAATGTCAAAAGTTAATGGAGTTTTACCACACCACGATAACAATATTCCTAGATCTAGATAAGAAAAAGAAAACGCTTGACCATTCAGAATTATTCCAGTAGTTCCCAGGTTTTGATGAGTATGTAGTAATGTAGTAAATTGGTAAAAGATCAATGCACAATACAGTCAATCGATCACGTATAAGGGAAGATTATTTTATTTTTATGTTATTTTCCTATTTCAGATAAACCTTCTGTTCATTAAATAAGTTTTAATTGGTTTGTCATTTTATGTGCAGGTTAACAAGATAACAAAACCAGATTTCTGTCATTTTTCTAGTAACAATTTTCTGCAGCAAATTGCGGGAAAACTAAGATGAAATAACAAAATCTAAAACATGGGTTTTTTTCCAGAAGATCCCCATTTACCAGACACATGGGAAATTTACTGAAAAGAGTGAATGACGTGGGCGATTTTCGGGGTGCTTTGAACACGTTTTCTCTAGTGGCGGCCAGCAAGGAAAGGGAATTAAGTTTCTGTTTGTTTTATTGCTTATTTAAGAAATAGAAGATAGCCAGTAAATGGGGGAGGGTCTTGGCAAAGCAGAAGAAAATTTGTTTTCTATTTATAAATGTTTATGTTTACAAATGGAGGAGGAGACACTGCCTTGAGGGAGATACTCTCTAGATTCTTAGGGAATTATTTCCCAAGTTTCTGTAATAGTTTTCTCCAGAGGATTCGAGACTGGTGTAGCGAGTATTAATGGGAGATGATAATTACTTTAGTTCTTGTTTATGACAGGAATTTTGTTATGAACCTTATTTCTATTTCTTTATGAATTTTTTCTAAAGATATATAAACTCCTTTTTGCCCACTATACTGTTATTCATCTTAATACATGTATATTTTTCTATCATGTACAAAGATCAATTTATTTGTTTCGAGTAATATTATTCTCATAATTCTTTTAAATGATTACATGGTGTTTTCTATAATTAATTTTTATTATTATTGCAAATACTGTGTAATTGTATATTGATATTATTTAATGGAATGATCAACTTTGTATTGTCATTTTATTGAATAATGTTTATTTATAATTCAATTCTGCCAATGATAGTATTAATTTTAAATTAACTTGCTCACGCCTTACATGATAGATTAGGATATAACAAATTTTAGTTTTAAATTAGAATTTTACTCTCATTTTAATGATTACAAGCTACAACTTAATAACTACTAAGCTGCTAAGTTTGTGTATTTATGATTATTAAAAATTTGTGTTATGATTAGCTATCTTTCATTTATTCAAGAGTTTATGATAATCTTTTTAAAACTTAAATAGATACTCTCCTTAAGAGAGAAAATTATAGTTGGACATAAATAATTAATTTTAATTTAAAATAGCTAAATAGATATTTCATTTTATATATTAGTATAACTTGTAAATAAGTAGTGAGTTTTAATTTAGTTGTTTTAATTGTAATTTAGTATAGATTTAGTTTATTAATTAATTTAGGAAACATTTTTATAAGTTTAAATAATAGGACTCCTTAAGAAAGCAAAAGGCAATTGGTAGTAGGACCATAAGCTGGGAGATTTAGTTATTTCAAATGCATCGAGGGCTGTTTTAAGCGCTTTGTTTGGACTATTTCTCCTTAGTTGGCCTAGGTCAGAAATTCCAGCCAACAAATGGTGCTATAAGGAGGGCCGAGGTAAAGCAAGTGGTTATTTTTATTTTTTTTCAATTGTTTTGATAATCATTTTTCCTCTAGCTCTTGTTTTTCAGTTTTATTATTTTATGCTCTTAGTCGTCACATATATGCTTAGGGGTTGGTTAGATGAGAAGCTAGCCATTTGAAGAGTCAATTAATCTTGATTGTTTATCATTCATGGCTTATGCCAAAATTCCTGTTTGGGAATCCGTTTTTAATTTTACATTGGTTAATATTCCCAATGAGACAATCAACCTCTTGTCAAAACTTGAATTTGATGGCGAAGGCGATATATCTGCAAGAGAACACCTTGGGATTTTTTTATATAAATGTAACAAACATAATATTGTTGATCTTAATGCTACTTGTAGGTTATTTGCCCTTACTCTCAAAGGACGAATCAAATGTTGGCTGGAAACCTTTCCACCTAATTTCCTTTTACCATGGTTTCAATTCGCACATGAATTTTTAGACACATTCGAGGATTATAATTCTAATAAACTTTGCAGTGAATTGTAGGCTATTCAGAGGAAGAAAGGCAAGTATTCAGAAGATTTTTTAGTAAGGCTTTCTCATATTCTTTGCAAATTTCATGTTACTGATTTACCTTCTGAATCTGATCTTTTAAATATTGTTTCCAACTCTCAAGTTCCTCTTATTCAACAAAATCAAGACGTTTGTCAAAATGATGATAATTCACTAATCTTCCTAGAAGCTTCCTCCTCTATTATTGATTCAGATACCTTTATAATTTCTACCGAACCCCTAGGTGAGAAGATCGAAGTAGAAGAGGTACCAACTTCTTCTGATCATTATTCTCCTCTCGAAGGAGAAAGTCCTAATTCTTTTATCCAAAATCTTAAACCTATAAACATTAATGAATCGAATGAGGAAAAACATATTCATGATAAATTTATTCGTATAGATAGGGAAGTTGATTGTCTTAATGAACAACAAGATTTAGATTCTATTATTACAAAAATAGAGCAAGATGAATTAATTATAAATCAAACTATATGTTCATCATTTTCTGATTTTTGTACTAATTCTTCTTTCGATTCAATTATCAATGAACATGAATATGTTAATTATAATTTTATATGTTCTGACAATTCAATAGAAAAAGTCGAAGAAGAAGACACGAATCTTAATCACTCGATTAATCTTTTTCAAGAGAATATTAATAAAATTTTTGACTCACATGAAATATTATCAATTGATCTTGATCTCAAATCAATTTCATATGAAATGCTGAAAGGTACATCACCAAATTTTATTCAAAATAATCAGGTAATAAGAGAGAAATATTTTGGAAATTTAAATATTAATGATCTTTCTAAGTGGAGAGATTCTTTTATTTTCCTTCCCTCTAATTCTTACTATTTTATTTATCCTGATTTATTTTATGATTTTGATATGCATAAGATTCCATTCGAAATATCTAACTATGTGGCATCAAAATTGCATTTCTATGAGATATCTAATAGTGATGATTCTCTTATTAAACATGAATATGAGAGATTGAGACATACTTTATTATTAGATCATCATCCAATACAATCTTTTAAAAAGAACGAGGATTTATTGCAAGATAATTATAGTCAACCAAGTTCTGATGAGATCAACACATCAACTTTTATTGAAACTGAAAATGTTTGTTCTCATCAAAATCAGTTATATGGGAGATCTAATTTTATTGGTGAAAATATATTTGTTGTAGAGTTTTCTATAACTTTTGATCACCAAAACCTTGCATCTTCTTCAATTGATTCACCTTTAGCAATAGATCCTATTAACACGATTACTTCTTTCGATATTAGGTCACTACCTGTTTATTCACCTATTACATCATTTCATGATCCTATTCTGTATTTGAAACCAATACTTTCAGATGTTAGTGTGACTAATGCTCCTAAGATAGGTTTGCCACGTATGGATTTCATATTTTTAGATCATACTTTGCATTCTAAGTTTCATGACAAAATTGGAGAGTGGCTCGAAAATTCTTATATCAAAAGGTTTTTAGAAACTGGTAAACATGTCTTATCATTACATATAAATAGAATTTCAAATGGTAAGGATGATATATTTTGTTTTAGTTTTCTTTTATATTATTTCTGGTTATTATTAGAGGGTGAATCTACGGACCTGGGTAACACTTTTTGGCAAGAGCATTTTGGCAAAAACAAAAAAATGCACCTCGGTCGAGGGCTTGTTAAGCCCTCGACCGAGGTCTTAATATCTCGACCGAGGTTTTATTAAGCCCTCGACCGAGGTATTTAAATACCTCGATCGAGGTATTTAAATACCTCGACCGAGGTATTGCGGGCTTTACAAACCCTCGGTCGAGGTATTTAGATACCTCGGTCGAGGGCTTAAAAAAACAGACTTAGCCCTCATTCAAACAAATGGAAAATTTCCTGTGCCTTGCAGAGATGTAAACCCTACCATTCCTAGCACATAACTGAGCGGAGTTGATACCGATAGATTCACCAACGAATCTTCTATCCATTGACGTGTCATACACACATTTTGGCA
>LPNX010848436.1:559612-590753 GCA_001517045.1 Pseudotsuga menziesii
GAAGAACATATTATTCTTATAGGATTATAAATGTTTCGTTGGTTTCGCTGGTTATTTCACTTTACTTGGTTCATGTTGTATATTTGATTATACATATGTACATATTCAGTTTAGACGTAATTCTATATTTAGTTTAAGTTTGTTTTTCTTATTTTGCTTCATTTTCAATAAATGTGCAGTTAATAGAGGATGTGTAAATTTCAGGATGAAAAGGAATCGTCATTTAGGGAAGTACTCATTATCCTTTTATCTCTTTTTGATTATTTTTCTCTTACTATGAATAAATAAATAATGCTGAAATGTTTACATAAGAGATTTTAGTCATACATAATTTTGCACTCTTCTGAACACAACTCACTCATCTTGTAATTATTCTCACAAAACTGTACAACTTAGACTTTTCATTTTTCCTTTTGTAAATAATGATGAATAAAGGGATTTGACTTGTTCAATCTTCTCATCGATTAATTAAATGAATCCTAAAGAATGAAAAATTATTTTAACAATTGAATGATTTTGTAATATTTTCGAAACTTTACATTAATAACAAACTTATGATGCTTTTTGTGAAAATCATCATTCTGACATGCATATTATATTTCTGTCTCCTATTTTCTATTTTATATTGACCTTTATTTAAACTTTAAATCTTTATATTGTGGTCAATTTTAATATTAGGAGATTTGTCATTATTTCTTATGCATGTCATAATTTTTTGATTTTTACGTTATTTTGTATAGCTCATCAGATAGAAAGTAATCATATCTTGAATTTTTATTTTTGGTTTCTTTACCGTCTTCGACTCTCAGTCAACGTTTCGATAAAATTTTCTTTTGGATTTCAATACATAGCTTTTGGTTGAATTCTAGATTTGATCGAATTGACCAGGGATGATTTTAGGGGCGAATTTTAGCCCAGTGGGCTATTTTTCCATGTTTTTCTCCCAAAAAATATTCGTCATTTTGCATTTTTTGAAGCCCTGTTTCGCCCAATTTTGATGGGGTAAACTTTTTTCACTCCAAAAATCGATAAATTATTATATAAACGATATAAAATCCTTGGAAATTAAAATATTTTTTGAAAAAAATCGCCAATTATTTTATAGTTGGTGTTTTAGGAATTGGTAATATTCGCCAACATTTATACAATTTTAAATAAGTATTGTTCCTTAAAATCATCCCTGTCGAATTCTATCTTTTTGAGTGTTTTGGTTCAATTAGTAATTTTTATTCTTAAAATTTGTTTGGTTGATTGGTTTCAGTAGTGAATTTAATATTTTTCAATTTTTTGAATTTTCTCTTTGTTTTTAGTAAGGGAGCATTGTAGATAAATAATACTTTGATGGCACACTGTTGGATGTCCATATGTCTTTCTATTATTCAACCTGATAACTTTAAAAGAAATCATTGTAAGAAATTTCTTGCCATATCAAATGTTCTTACTGTGACTGAATCACTCCTAGCCTTGAAAGATTTCTTATGAACTTAGCTAATCAGTCAGTTGAACTCACAGTTATTATTCTTGGAAGTTACTTTGAGAATGATATCATTAGCTAGGAAAGTTAACTTGTTGGGAAACTTTTCTCACAGAATCTTTATGAATCAATGACATTAGTCATCTTTAGGCCTTCCATGTTATTATAGGAGTATTATTTGGATTTGTTTTCCATCCATTAGAATTTTTTTATAAAACTAAACTAAACTTTGATTGAAGAATAGGAGGTCTCATCATGAGCTGACCTAATCATGATCATTAGCCCTGTCAGGGATAACATCATTTCTGATCACCAAGATGATGGCTCTTGGTCATAAGATCAAGGGACAGGAGGTCTCATCATGAGATGGCTTGTTTATCTCTGGTAGTTCTCGTGAATGATGCTATCAATAGCTGGTTACTAGGCGAGGATAGTAGTCTTGAATCAAAGATATAATTAATATATTAAAAAAAAAGAGAAAAACAAATTTTATCTTTTAGTTATTTATATTTAATGGATGGGGAACTTATCTAGATGTCTTCTTAAGGTATGGAGGTTATATCTTTATACTGTTGTTATTCGATTATCCTTAACTCTTGAGAAAGAATTCTTGATCAGGTTTATTTGCTATGCATATATTTCAAAGTCATTCATTTTTATGAAGTCTCTTAATAATAGTTGGGATATTTCATTTGATTTTGACAGCACTTTAAGTTTAAACTTTACTATATAGGCTAGTGATGTGAGAATGTCATGTGGTGTGAAAATTTGATATTTTGAGAAAACCTTGATTTTGTTTTCCTATATCTATAACCTTTAGGTAAACATGCAGAGATAACTACTTCACCTAGTATTTCGCCATTTGTTGGCACCCCGACAACTCCCCTTGATTTTGACAAAATAAAGGGGTCCTCCCACATAAAATATTGTAAATACTTGCTTTTAGTTTCTTTCATCTTAACTTCCTTCGCTTTCTGCAGTGCTTGCTCTTTGGTTTGGATTTCATCGTATAAGGATTTGATGATTTGGATATCTTTGTCGTTGGCATATTTTGGCCCTCGAAATGATGAACCGCACTTGTTTAGTCTTACTTGAACTTATCTGAGTTGTTCATATGCTTTGGTTTGTTTAGGTTAGATGGGCATAATTATTCGACAGTCTTGTTAAGTTTTGGTCTTCTGGTGCATTCATGAATTAAATATGCACTTGGTCGGATCTTAATAAATTAGTCATTGACTTATTTCTTAAGATCTTGATCAACGTCTTCATAAAGTGCATATCAAATAATGAGATCATACTTTCATTTTTAAATTTTGGTTCATTTATAAAAGTTTCGGGAGCTCTAAACTTTATGCATATTTAGAATTTTCTATATTCATTAATATGCAAAAGGAAATGAAAGTAAAATGATGAATCATGCATACATATTTGATGAAAAGTTCAACTTTTATTGTCCTCATACACTAATCTCATTAAACTAAAACAACTTGGAGTTACAATAAGTTTACAAAAGACTTTATTTATTTTATATGGATTAGTGATATTTCTTTTAATCCTTAATTCATATGGACTTGGAAGGGGATAAACGAAGATGGTTATTCTTTCAAACTATAAACTAAGCCTTTGATCATTTTTTGGAATGGTATGGGACTAACTTTGGTTTTCCTTTATTTAACAAGAAGAGGAGCAATTATATGATTATTTAAATCATAAATTAATGCATTACCTCATTACAATGTGAATTATTTGCTATAAGTCAAGACATATAAAATTACGATATAAAATAAAAGGAAGTTTTGGTGGGTCCTTTTATTATTACTTAAAAGGATTGATATAATCTAGTTGCACAAAATACTAAATGATTTACATATATTAATCTTGTTTTTATATATATATTCCACCATATATGATGTGTGTAAATGGAATTGTTCGCATCCATATCACCTTTATTCTCGTACCAATCCATTGAGGTAAATTAGAGTTTTCATACTAGTAGAAGTTTGCATAAAGGGTTTATTTCATGACAGAATATTGTAGAATTTAGTTATCAACACAATAAAGGGAATACACCGATTATCAAACACCTGTTCATTAAATGCTAAATTAAGAATGAAATAGATGGTTGACTCTACATTTATAATATTTTCTTTTTTAGCATTTAGTTCATTGAAAGTATATGCAATGGTATTTCCGTGTCGTGAAACCACCAGAGAAAAGATAATCTCTCATAAGATCATCAAGCCAATGATTGCCACATTACCACAGATTGAAGAGACTCACGGCTATATATGTGAAATTTCAGTTTGATGAGATAAAAGATAATGTCGTGTAGCCTGATCTCCTCCGTTTCTCCATCAACTGTTCACTATTTTAAACTCTCCATTAATTATTCAGCCAACTCACTATGTGTGTTGTTCGGTTGAAGTTTAAATATTTTACTGCGAGATGGGTAAGGAGATATTGTGCTTTTTTCCCTGCTGCTTCACCAATTTCCATACTGGAGAATATTATACCAGTCACCAGCAACAAAGCGATATCTTTGCCATAAATTACACGTTGCTATCATGTTTTTCTCCAAAGCATGAGATTCCATCAGATTGTGAAAATTGTACCCAAGATCGTGGATAAATATCGTTGTGATGGTGGCCAGGTCACATATCGAACATGATTGAGAGTTAATTCTGGGATTTAGGTCATCATAGACACACCTCACAAATTTCAGCAGTAACAGGACCCTTGTGAATACAAGTTGCCTGCCAACACAACCATAAACCAACAGAAAAGAGGGAATCATGCTCATCTCAAGACTTTCTTGATCAAAATATCAATTTTGTTTTTATGATAAACAAGACTATGATTTGCCTTTCTTACAAGTAAATGATCGCAGGGTACATTCGTTTGATCCATGGCATTTAATGTCAGAAGTTAATGGAGTTTTACCACGCCATGATACCAATATTCCTGGATCTAGATAAGAAAAAGAAAACGCTTGACCATTCAGAATTATTCCAGTAGTTCATAGGTTTTGATGAGTATGTGGTAATGTGGTAAATTGGTAAAAGATCAATGCACAATACAATAAATCGATCACGTATAAGGGAAGATTCTTTTATTTTTATGCTATTTTCCTATTTCAGATAAACCTTCTGTTCATTAAATAAGTTTTAATTGGTTTGTCATTTTATGTGCAGGTTAAGAAGATAACATAACCGGATTTTCGTCATTTTTCTAGTAACAATTTTTTGCAGCGAACTGTGGGAAATCTAAGACGAAATAAACAAAATCTAAAACATGGGTTTTTTCTAGAAGATCCCCATTTACCAAACTCATGGAGAATTTACTGAAAAGAGTGAATGATTTGAGACATTTTCAGGGTGCTCTGAACACATTTTCTCCACTCGCGGCCAGCAAGGAAAGGGAATTAAGTTTCAGTTTATTTTATTGCTTATTTAAGAAATAGAAGACAACCAGTAAATGGGGGAGGGTCTCGGCAGAGCAGAAGGAACTTTGTTTTCTATTTATAAATGTTTATGTTTGCAAATGGAGGAGGAGACACTGCCTTGAGGGCGATACTTTGTAGATTCTTGGGCAATTATTTCCCAAGTTTCTGTAATAGTTTTCTCCAGAGGATTCGAGACTGGTGTAGTGAGTATTAATGGGAGATGGTAATTACTTCAGTTCTTGTTTATGACAGGAATTTTGTTATGAACCTTATTCCTATTTATTTATGAATTTTTTCTAAAGATATATAAACTCCTTTTTGCCCACTATACTGTTATTCATCTTAATACATGCATATTTTTCTATCATGTACAAAGATCAATTTATTTGTTTCGAGCTAATATTATTCTCATAATTCTTTTAAATGATTACATGGTGTTTTCTATAATTAATTTTTATTATTATTGCAAATACTGTGTAATTGTATATTGATATTATTTAATGGAATGATCAACTTTGTATTGTCATTTTATTGAACAATGTTTATTTATAATTCAATTCTGCCTACGATAGTATTAATTTTAAATTAACTTTCTCATGTCTTACATGATAGATTATGATAGAACAAATTCTAGTTTTAAATTAGAATTTTAGTCTCATTTTAATGATTACAAGCTACAACTTAATAACTACTAAATCTGTGTAATTTAGTAGTTGCTAAGTTTGTGTATTTATGATTATTAAAAATTGTGTTATGATTAGCTACCTTTCATTTATTCAAGAGTTTATGATAATCTTTTTAAAACTTAAATAGAGACTCTCCTTAAGAGAGCAAATTATAGTTGGACATAAATAATAAATTTTAATTTAAAATAGTTAAATAGATATTTCATTTTATATATTAGTATAGCTTGTAAATAAGTAGTCAGTTTTAATTTAGTTGTTTTAATTGTAATTTAGTATAGTTTTAGTTTATTAATTAATTTAGGAAACAGTTTTATAAGTTTAAATAGTAGGACTCTCCTTAAGAAAGAGAAATGCAGTTGGTAGCAGGACCATAACCTGCGAGATTTAGTTATTTCAAACACACCGAGGGCTGTTTTAAGTGCTTAAGGGTTGGTTAGACGACAAGCTAGCCATTTAAAGAGTCAATTAATCTTGATTGTTTATCATTCATGGCTCATGCCTAAATTCCTGTTTGGGAATCCGTTTTTAATTTTACATTGGTTAATATTCCCAATGAGACAATCAACCTCTTGTCAAAACTTGAATTTGATGGCGAAGGCAATATATCTGCAAGAGAACACCTTGGGAAGTTTTCATATAAATGTAACAAACATAAGATTTCTGATCTTAATGCTACTTGCAGGTTATTTTCCCTTACTCTCAAAGGACGCATCAAATGTTGGTTGGAAACTTTTCCACCTAATTTCATTTTTGCATGGTTTCAATTCGCACATGAATTTTTAGACACATTCAAGAATTATAATTCTAATAAACTTTGCAGTGAATTGCAGGCTGTTCGGAGGAAGAAAGGTGAGTCTTCAGAAGACTTTTCAGTAAGGCTTTCTCATATTCTTTGCAAATTTGATATTACTGATTTATCTTCTGAATCTGATATTTTAAATACTGTTTTCAACTCTCAAGTTCCTCTTATTCAACAAAATCAAGACATTTGTCAAAAGGATGATAACTCACTAATCTTCCTAGAAACTTCCTCCTCTATTATTGATTCAGATGCCTTTATAATTTCTACCCAACCCCTAGGTGAGAAGATCGAAGTAGAAGAGGTACCAACTTCTTCTGATCATTATTCTCCTCTCGAAGGAGAAAGTCATAGATATTTTATCCAAAATATTGAACCTATAAACATTAATGAATCTAATGAGGAAGAACATATTCATGATAAATTTATTCGTATAGATAGGGAATTTGATTGTCTTAACGGAAAACAAGATTTAGATTCTATTATTACAAAAATAGATCAAGATGAATTAATTATAAATCAAACTATATGTTCATCATTTTCTGATTTGTGTACTAATTCTTCTTTCGATTCAATTATCAATGAACACGAATATGTTAATTATAATTTTATATGTTTTGACAATTCAATAGAAAAAGTGGAAGAAGAAGACATGAATCTTAATCACTCGACTAAATGTTGTTCGAGAAAAGAGATTAATCTTTTTCAAGAGAATGTTAATACAAGTTTTGATTCACTTGAAAGATTATCAATTGATCTTGATCTCAAATCAATTTCATATGAAATGCTGAAAGGTACATCACCAAATTTTTATTCAAAATAATCAGGTAATAAGAGAGAAATATTTTGGAAATTTAAATATTAATGATCTTTCTAAGTTGAGAGATTCTTTTATTTTCCTCACCTCTAATTCTTACTATTTTATTTATCCTGATTTATTTTCTGATTTTGATATGCATAAGATTCCATTCAAAATATCTAACTATGTGGCATCAAAATTGCATTTCTACAAGATATCTAATAGTGATGATTCTCTTATTAAACATGAATATGAGAGATTGAGACATATTTTATTATTAGATCATCATCCAATACAATCTTCTAAAAATAACGAGGATCTATTGCAAGATAATTATAGTCAACCAATTTTTGATGAGACCAACACATCAACTTTTATTGAAACTAAAAATGTTTGTTCTCATCAAAATCATTTATTTGGGAGATCTAATTTTATTGGTGAAAATATCTTTGTTGTAGAGTTTTCTATAACTTGTGATCATCAAAACCTTGCATCTTCTTCAATTGATTCACCTTTAGCATTAGACCCTATTAACAAGATTACTTCTTTCGATATTAGGTCACTACCCATTTATTCACCTATTACATCATTTCATGATCCTATTATGTATTTGAAACCAATACTTTCAGATGTTAGTGTGACTAATGCTCCTAAGATAGGTTTTCCACGTATGGATTTCATATTTTTAGATCATACTTTGCATTCTAAGTTTCATGAAAAAATTGCAGAGTGGCTCGAAAATTCTTATCTCAAAAGGTTTTCAGAAACTGGTAAACATGTCTTATCATTACATATAAATAGAATTTCAAATGGTAAGGATGATAGATTTTGGTTTAGTTTTCTTTCATATTATTTCTAGTTATTATTAAAAGAACATATTATTCATATAGGATTAGAAATGTTTCGTTGGTTTCACTGATTATTTCACTTTACTTAGTTCATGTTGTATATTTGATTATACATATGTAAATATTCAGTTTAGAAGTAATTCTAGATTTAGTTTGTTTTTCTTATTTTGCTTCATTTTCAATAAATGTGCAGTTAATAAAGGATGTGTAAATTTCAGGATGAAAACGAATCGTCATTTAGGGAAGTACTCATTATCATTTTATCTATTTTTGATTATTTTTCTCTTACTATGAATAAATAAATAATGATGAAATGTTTACATGAAACGAATAGTAAGAGATTTTAGCCATACATAATTTTGCACTCTTCTGAGCACAACTCACTCATCCTGTAATTATTCGCGCAAAACAGTACAACTTAGACTTTTGATTTTTTCTTTTGTAAATAATGATGAATAAAGGGATTTGACTTATTCAATCTTCTCATCGATTAATGAAATGAGTCCTAAATAATGAAAAATTATTTTAACAATTGAATGATTCTGTAATATTTTCGAAACTTTACATTAATAACAAACTTATGATGCTTTTTGTGAAAATCATCATTCTGACATGCATATTATATTTCTGTCTCCTATTTTCTGTTTTATATTGACCTTTATTTAAACTTTAAATCTTTATATTGTGGTCAAATTTAATATTAGAAGATTTGTCGTTATTTCTTACGCATGCCATAATTTTGTGATTTTTACGTTATTTTGTATAGCTCATCACATAGAAAGTAATCATATCTTGAATTTTGATTTTTGAGTTTATTTATCGTCTTCGACTCTCAGTCAAAGTTTCGATAAATTTTTCTTTTGGATTTCAATACATACCTTTTGGTTGAATTTTGGATTTGATCTCATTCTGTATTTTTGAGTGTTTTGGTTCAATTAGTAAGTTTTATTCTTAAAATTTGTTTGATTGATTGGTTTCGGTAGTGAATTTAATATTTTTCAGTTTTTTGATTTTTCTCTTTGTTTTTAGTAAGGGAGCATTGTAGATAAATAATACTTTGATGGCACACTGCTGGATGTCCATATGTCTTTCTATTAATCAACCTAATATCTTTAAAAGAAATCATTTTAAGAAATTTCTTGCCATATCAAATGTTCTTACTGTGACTGAATCACTCCTAGCTTTGAAAGATTTCTTATGAACTTAGCTAATCAGTGAGTTGAACTCACGGTTATTATTCTTGGACTTTATTTTGAGAATGATATCATCAGCTAGGCAAGTTAACTTGTTGGGAAACGTTTCTCTCAGAATCTTTATGAATCAATGACATTAGTCATCTTTAGGCCTTCCATGTTATTATAGGAGTTTTATCTGGATTTGTTTCCCATCCATTAGAAATTTTTTATAAAACTAAACTAAACTTTGATTGAAGAATAGGAAGTCTCATCACGAGCCGACCTAATCATGATCATCAGCCCTGTTAGGGATAACATCATTTTTTATCACCATGATGATGGCTCTTGGTCATAAGATCAAGGGATAGGAGGTCTCATCACGAGTCGGTTTGTTTATCTTTGGCAGTTCTCATGAATGATGCTATCAATAGCTGGTTACTAGGCCAGGATAGTAGTCTTGAATCAAAGATATAATTAATATATTCAAAAAAGAAAAGAAAAGAGAAAAACAAATTTTATCTTTTAGTTATTTACATTTAATGGATGGGGAACTTATCTAGATATCTTCTTAAGGTATGGAGTTTATATCTTTATACTGGTGTTATTCAATTATCCTTAACTGTTGAGAAAGCATTATTGATCAGGTTTATTTGCTATGCATATATTTCAAAGTCATTCATTTTTATGAAGTCTCTGAATAATAGTTGGGATATTTCATTTGATTGTGATAGTAATTTAAGTTTAAACTTTACTATATATGCTAGTGATGTGAGAATGTCATGTGGTGTGAAAATTTGATATTTTGAGAAAAACTTGATTTTCTTTTCCTATATCTATAACCTTTAGGTAAACATGCAGAGATAACTGCTTTGCCCAACATGTCGCCATTTGTTGGCACCCCAACAACTCCCCTTGATTTTGACAAAATAAAGGGGTCCTCCCACATAAAATTTTGTAAATACTTGCTTTTAGTTTCTTTCATCTTATCTTCCTTCGCTTTCTGCAGTGCTTGCTCTTTGGTTTCGTTTTCATCGTATAAGGATTTGATGATTTGGATATCTTTGTCGTTGGCATATTTTGGCCCTTGAAATGATGAACCGCACTTGTTTAGTCTTACTTGAACTTATCTGAGTTGTTCATATGCTTTGGTTTGTTATAGTTGCACAAAATACTAAACGATTTACATATATTAATATTGTTTATATATATATATTCCACCATATATGATGTGTGTAAATGGAATTGTTCGCATCCATATCACCTTTATTCTCGTACCAATCCATTGAGGTAAATTAGAGTTTTCATACTAGTAGAAGTTTGCATAAAGGGTTTATTTCATGACAGAAGATTGCAAGATTTAGTTATCAACACAATAAAGGGAATTCACCGATTATAAAACACCTGTTCATTAAATGCTAAATTAAGAATGAAATACATGGTTGACTCTGCATTTATAATATTTTCTTTTTTGGCATTTAGTTCGTTGAAAGTATATGCAATGGTATTTTCATTTTATGAAACCACCGGAGAAGAGATAATCTCTCATAAGATCATTAAGCCAATGATTGCCACATTACCACAGATTGAAGAGATTCAATGCTATATATGTGAAATTTCAGTTTTATGAGATAAAAGATAATGTCGTGTAGCCTGATCTCCTTCGTTTATCCATCAAGTGTTCACTATTTTAAACTCTCCATTAAGTATTCAGCTAACTCACCATGTGTGTTGTTCGGATGAAGTTTAAAGATTTTACTGTGAGATAGGTAAGGGGATATCGTGCTATTTTCCTAGCTGCTTCACCAATTTCCATATTAGAGAATATTATACCAGTCACCAGCAACAAAGTGATATCTTTGCAAGAAACTACACGTTGCTATCATGTTTTACTCCAAAGCGTGAGATTCCATTAGACTATGAAAATTGTGCCCAAGATCACGGATAAGTATCATTGTGATGGCGGCAAGGTCGCATATTGAATAGGATTGAGAGTTAATTTTGGGATTTAGCTCATCAGAGATACACCTAAAAAATTTCAGCAGTAAAGGGACCCTTGTGAATACAAGTTTCCTACCAACGCAACAGTAAACCAAGAGAAAAGAGGGAATCACGCTCATCTCAAGACTTTCTTGATCAAAATATCAATTTTGTTTTTATGATAAACAAGACTATGATTTTCCTTTATTACAAGTAAATGATCGCAGGGTACATTCGTTTGATCCATGGGACTTAATGTCAGAAGTTAATGGAGTTTTACCACGCCACGATACCAATATTCCTGGATCTAGATAAGAAAAAGAAAACGCTTGACCATTCAGAATTATTCTAGTAGTTCATAGGTTTTGATGAGTATGTGGTAATGTAGTAAATTGGTAAAAGATCAATGCACAATACAGTCAATCGATCACATATAAGGGAAGATTCTTTTATTTTTATGTTATTTCCCTCTTTTAGATAAACCTTCTATTCATTAAATAAGTTTTAATTGGTTTGTCATTTTATGTGCAGGTTAAGAAGATAACAAAACCAAATTTCCGTCATTTTTCTAGTAACAATTTTCTGCAGCGAACTGCACGCAAACTAAGATGAAATAACAAAATTTAAAACATGGGTTTTTTCTAGAAGATCCCCATTTACAAGACACATGTGGAATTTACTGAAAAGAGTGAATGATTTGGGAGATTTTCGGGGTGCTCTGAACACATTTTCTCCAGTGGCGGTTAGCAAAGAAAGGGAATTAAGTTTCTGTTTGTTTTACTGCTTATTTAAGAAATAGAAGACAACCAGTAAATGGGGGAGGGTCTCGGCAGAGTAGAAGGAACTTTGTTTTCGTCATTTCTGTTTTCTATTTATAAATGTTTATGTTTGCAAATGGACGAGGAGACACTGCCTTGAGGGAGATACTCTGTAGATTCTTAGGGAATTATTTCCCAAGTTTCTGTAATAGTTTTCTTGAGAGGATTCCAAACTGGTGTAGCGAGTATTAATGGGAGATGGTAATTACTTCAGTTCTTGTTTATGATAGGAATTTTGTTATGAACCTTATTTCTATTTCTTTATGAATTTTTTCTAAAGATTTATAAACTCCTTTCTGCCCACTATACTGTTATTCATCTTAATACATGTATATTTTTCTATCATGTACAACGATCAATTTATTTGTTTCAAGCTAATATTATTCTCATAATTCTTTTAAATTATTACATGGTGTTTTCTATAATTAATTTTTATTATTATTGCAAATACTGTGTAATTGTATATTGATATTATTTAATGGAATGATCAACTTTGTATAGTCATTTTATTGAATAATGTTTATTTATAATTCAATTTTTCCAACAATAGTATTAATTTTAAATTAACTTGCTCATGTCTTACATGATAGATTAGGATAGAACAAATTCTAGTTTTAAATTAGAATTTTAGTCTCATTTTAATGATTACAAGCTACAACTTAATAACTACTAAATCTGTATAATTTAGTAGCTACTAAGTTTGTGTATTTATGATTATTAAAAATTTGTGTTATGATTAGCTATCTTTCATTTATTCAAGAGTTTATGATAACCTTTTTAAAACTTAAATAGATACTCTCCCTAAGAGAGCAAATAATAGTTGGACATAAATAATTAATTTTCATTTAAAATAGTTAAATAGATATTTCATTTTATATATTAGTATAGCTTGTAAATAAGTAGTCTCTTTTAATTTAGTTGTTTTAATTGTAATTTAGTATAGTTTTAGTTTATTAGTTAATTTAGGAAACATTTTTATAAGTTTAAATAGTAGGACTCTCCTTAAGAAAGAGAAATGCAGTTGGTAGCAGGACCATAACCTGCGAGATTTAGTTATTTCAAACACACCGAGGGCTGTTTTAAGCACTTTGTGTGGACTATTTCTCGTTAGTTGGCCCAGGTCAGAAATTTCGGCCAACAAATGGCGCTAGAAGGAGGGCCGATGAAAAACAAGTCGTTATTTTTATTTCTTTTTCAATTATTTTGATAATCATTTTTCCTCCAGCTATTGTTTTTCAGTTTTATTATTTTATGCTCTTAGTCATCACATATATGCTTAAGGGTTGGTTAGACGACAAGCTAGCCATTTGAAGAGTCAATTAATCTTGATTGTTTATCATTCATGGGTCATGCCCAAATTCATGTTTGGGAATCCGGTTTTAATTTTACATTGGTTAATATTCCCAATGAGACAATCAACCTCTTGTCAAAACTTGAATTTGATGGCAAAGGCGATATATCTGCAAGAGAACACCTTGGGAAGTTTTTATATAAATGTAACAAACATAAGATTGTCGATCTTAATGCTACTTGTAGGTTATTTGCCATTACTCTCAAAGGACGAATCAAATGTTGGTTGGAAACTTTTCCACCTAATTTCTTTTTTACATGGTTTCAATTCGCACATGAATTTTTTAGACACATTCAAGGATAATAATTCTAATAAACTTTGCAGTGAATTGCAGGCTATTCGGAGGAATAAAGGTGAGTCTTCAGAAGAATTTTCAGTAAGGCTTTCTCATATTCTTTGCAAATTTCATGTTACTTATTTACCTTCTAAATATGATCTTTTAAATATTGTTTTCAACTCTCAAGTTCCTTTTATTCAACAAAATCAAGACGTTTGTCAAAAGGATGATAATTCACTAATCTTCCTAGAAACTTCCTTCTCTATTATTGATTCAGATACCTTTATAAGTTCTACCCAACCCCTAGGTGAGAAGATCGAAGTAGAAGAGGTACCAACTTCTTCTGATCATTATTCTCCTCTTGAAGGAGAAATTCATAATTCTTTTATTCAAAATCTTGAACCTATAAACATTAATGAATTGAATGAGGAAGAACATATTCATGATAAATTTATTCGTACAGATATGGAGGTTGATTGTCTTAATGAACAACAAGATTTAGATTCTATTATTACAAAAATAGATCAAGATGAATTAATTATAAATCAAACTATATGTTCATCATTTTCTGATTTTTGTACTAATTCTTCTTTCGATTCAATTATCAATGAACACAAATATGTTAATTATAATTTTATATGTTCTAACAATTCAATAGAAAAAGTCGAAGAAGAAGACATGAATCTTAATCACTCAGCTAAATGTTGTCCGAGAAAAGAGATTAACCTTTTTCAAGAGAATGTTAATAAAAGTTTTGATTCACATGAAATATTATCAATTGATCTTGATTTCAAATCAATTTCATATGAAATGCTGAAAGGTACATCACCAAATTTTATTCAAAATAATCAGGTAACAAGAGAGAAATATTTTGGAAATTTAAATATTAATGATCTTTCTAAGTTGAGAGATTCTTTTATTTTCCTGCCCTCTAATTCTTACTATTTTATTTATCCTGATTTATTTTCTGATTTTGATATGCATAAGATTCCATTCGAAATATCTAACTATGTGGCATCAAAATTGCATTTCTATGAGATATCTAATAGTGATGATTCTCTTATTAAACATGAATATGAGAGATTGAGACATATTTTATTATTACATCATCATCCAATACAATCTTCTAAAAAGAACGAGGATCTATTGCAAGATAATTATAGTCAACTAATTTTTGATGAGATCAACACATCAACTTTTATTGAAACTAAATTTTTTTGTTCTCATCAAAATCATTTATATGGGAGATCTAATTTTATTGGTGAAAATATCTTTGTTGTAGAGTTTTCTATAACTTTTGATCACCAAAACCTTGCATCGTCTTCAATTGATTCACCTTTAGCAATAGACCCTATTAAGAAGATTACTTCTTTCGATATTAGGTCACTACCTGTTTATTCACCTATTACATCATTTCATGATCCTATTCTGTAGTTGAAACCAATACTTTCAGATGTTAGTGTGACTAATGCTCCTAAGATAGGTTTACCACATATGGATTTCATATTTTTATATTATACTTTGCATTCTAAGTTTCATGACAAAATTGCAGAGTGGCTCGAAAATTCTTATCTCAAAAGGTTTTCAGAAATTGGTAAACATGTCTTATCATTACATATAAATAGAATTTCAAATGGTAAGGATGATAGATTTTGTTTTAGTTTTCTTTTATATTATTTCTGGTTATTATTAGAAGAACATATTATTCTTATAGGATTATAAATGTTTTGTTGGTTTCACTGGTTATTTCACTTTACTTAGTTCATGTTGTATATTTGATTATACATATGTACATATTCAGTTTAGAAATAATTCTAGATTTAGTTTAAGTTTGTTTTTCTTATTTTGCTTCATTTTCAATAAATGTGCAGTTAATAAAGGATGTGTAAATTTCAGGATGAAAACGAATCGTCATTTAGGGAAGTACTCATTATCCTTTTATCTCTTTTTGATTATTTTTCTCTTACTATGAATAAATAAATAATGATGAAATGGTTACATAAAATGAATAGTAAGAGATTTTAGTCATACATAATTTTGAACTCTTCTAAACACAACTCACGCATCCTGTAATTATTCTCACAAAATTGTACAACTTAGACTTTTCATTTTTCCTTTTGTAAATAATGATGAATAAAGAGATTTGACTTCTTCAATCTTCTCATTGATTAATTAAATGAATCCTAAAGAATGAAAAATTATTTTAACAATTAAATGATTCTGTAATATTTTCGAAACTTTACATTAATAACAAACTTATGATGGTTTTTGTGAAAATCATCATTTTGACATGCATATTATATTTCTGTCTCCTATTTTCTAATTTATATTGACCTTTATTTAAACTTTAAATCTTTATATTGTGGTCATTTTTAATATTAGGAGATTTGTCGTTATTTCTTACGCATGGCATAATTTTGTGGTTTTTACGTTATTTTGTATAGTTGATCACATAGAAAGTAATCATATCTTGAATTTTGATTTTTGAGTTTATTTACCGTCTTCGACTCTTAGTCAAAGTTTCGATAAATTTTTCTTTTGGATTTCAATACATACCTTTTGGTTGAATTTTGGATTTGATCGGATTCTATCTTTTTGATTGTTTTGGTTCAATTAGTAATTTTTATTCTTAAAATTTGTTTGGTTGATTGGTTTCAGTGGTGAATTTAATATTTTTCAGTTTTTTGATTTTTCTCTTTGTTTTTAGTAAGGGAGCATTGTAAATAAATAATACTTCGATGGCACACTGCTAGATGTCCATATGTCTTTCTATTAATCAACCTGATATCTTTAAAAGAAATCATTGTAAGAAATTTCTTGCCATATCAAATGTTCTTACTGTGATTGAATCACTCCTAGCCGCTAAAAGATTTCTTATGAACTTAGCTAATCAGTCAGTTGAACTCACGGTTATTATTCTTGGACTTTATTTTGAGAATGATATCATTAGCTAGGCAAGTTAACTTGTCGAGAAAATTTTCTCTCAGAGTCTTTATGAACCAATGACATTAGTCATCTTTAGGATTTCCATGTTATTATAGGAGTATTATCTAGATTTGTTTCCCATGCATTAGAATTTTTTTATAAAACTAAACTAAACTTTGATTGAAGAATAGGAGGTCTCATCACGAGCCGACCTAATCATGATCTTCAGCCCTGTTAGGGATAACATCATTTTTTATCACCAGAATGATGACTCTTGGTCATAAGATCCAGGGACAGGAGGTCTCATCATGAGCCAACTTGTTTATCTCTGGCAGTTATCGTGAATGATGCTATCAATAGCTAGTTACCAGGCCAGGATAGTAGTCTTGAATCAAAGATATAATTAATATATTAAAAAAAAGAGAGAAAAACAAATTTTATCTTTTAGTTATTTATATTTAATGGATGGGGAACTTATCTAGATATCTTCTTAAGGTATGGAGGTTATATCTTTATACTGGTGTTATTCGATTATCCTTAACCGTTGAGAAAGCATTCTTGATCAGGTTTATTTGCTATGCATATATTTAAAAGTCATTCATTTTTATGAAATCTCTGAATAATAGTTGGGATATTTCATGTGATTGTGAAAACACTTTAAGTTTAAACTTTACTATATAGGCTAGTGATGTGAGAATGTCATGTGGTGTGAAAATTTGATATTTTGAGAAAACCTTGATTTTGTTTTTCTATATCTATAACCTTTAGGTAAACATGCAAAGATAACCACTTCACCCAGCATGTCGCCATTTGTTGGCACCCCAACAACTCCCCTTGATTTTGACAAAATAAAGGGGTACTCCTACATAAAATTTTGTAAATACTTGCTTTTAGTTTCTTTCATCTTATCTTCATTCGCTTTCTGCAGTGCTTGCTATTTGGTTTGGCTTTCATCGTATAAGGATTTGATGATTTGGATATCTTTGTCGTTGGCATATTTTGGCCCTCGAATTGATGAACCACACTTGTTTAGTCTTACTTGAACTTATCTGAGTTGTTCATATGCTTCGGTTTGTTTAGGTTGGATGGACATAATTCTTCGACAGTCTTGTCAAGTTCTGGTCTTTTGGTGCATTCATGAATTAAATATGCACTTGGTCGGATCTTAATAAATTAGTCAATGACTTATTTCTTAAGATCTTGATCCACGTCTTCATAAAGTGCATATCAAATAAGGAGATCATACTTTCATTTTTAAATTTTGGTTCATTTATCAAAGTTTTGCGAGCTCTAAACTTTATGCATATTTATAATTTTCTATATTTATTAATATGCAAAAGAAAATGAAAGTAAAATGATGAATCATGCATACATATTTGATGAAAAGTTCAACTTTTATTGTCCTCATACACTAATCTCATTAAACTAAAACAACTTGGAGTTACAATAAGTTTACAAAAGACTTTATTTATTTTTATGAGTCATATGTAACTTTAATATATATATATATATATATATATATAATAAACAATATGGATTAGTGATATTTCTTTTAATCCTTAATTCATATGCACTTGGAAGGGGATAAACGAAGATGGTTATTCTTTCAAACTATAAACTAAGCCTTTGATCACTTTTTGGAATGGTATGGGATTAACTTTGGTTTTCCTTTGTTTAAAAATAAGAAGAGCAATTATATGATTATTTAAACCATAAATTAATGCGTTACCTCATTACAATGTGAATTATTTGCTATAAGTCAAGACATATTTAATTATGATATCAAATTAAAGGCAGTTTTGGTGGGTCCTTTTATTATTACTTAAAAGGATTTATATATTATAGTTGCAAAAAATACTAAATGATTTACATATATTAATCTTGTTTTCATATATATATTCCACCATATATGATGTGTGTAAATGGAATTGTTCACATCCATATCACCTTTATTCTCGTACCAATCCATTGAGCTAAATTGGAGTTTTCATAATAGTAGAAGTTTGCATAAAGGGTTTATTTCATGACAGAAGATTGCAGGATTTAGTTATCAACACAATAAATGGAATTCACCAATTATCAAACACCTTTTCATTAAATGCTAAATTAAGAACGAAATAGATGGTTGAATCTGCATTTATAATATTTTCTTTTTTGGCATTTAGTTCGTTGAAAGTATATGCAATGGTATTTTCATTTTATGAAACCACCGGAGAAAAGATAATCTCTCATAAGATCATCAAGCCAATGATTGCCACATTACCACAGATTGAAGAGATTTGCAGCTATATATGTGAAATTTCAGTTTGATGAGATAAAAGATAATGTCGTGTAGCCTGATCTCCTTCGTTTCTCCATCAACTGTTCACTATTTTAAACTCTCCATTAAGTATTCAACCAACTCACCATGTGTGTTGTTCGGATGAAGTTTAAATATTTTACTGCGAGATGGGTAAGGAGTTATTGTGCTATTTTCCTGGCTGCTTCACCAATTTCCATATTAGAGAAGATTATACCAGTCACCAGCAACGAAGCGATATCTTTTCCAGAAATTACACGTTGCTATCATGTTTTTCTCCAAAGCGTGAGATTCCATCAGAGTGTGAAAATTGTGCCCAAGATCACGTATAAATGTTGTTGTGATGGCAGCCAGGTCGCATATCGAACAGGATTGAGAGTTAATTCTAGGATTTAGCTCATCAGATATACAGCTCACAAATTTCAGTAGTAAAGGAACCCTTGTGAATACAAGTTGCCTACCAACGTAACAATAAACCAATAGAAAAGAGGGAGTCACGCTCATCTCAAGACTTTCTTGATCAAAATATCAATTTTATTTTTATGATAAACAAGACTGTGATTTGCCTTTCTTACAAGTAAATCATCGCAGGGTACATTCTTTTGATCCATGGCACTTAATGTCAGAAGTTAATGGAGTTTTACAATGCCATGATACCAATATTCCTAGATCTAGATAAGAAAAAGAAAACACTTGACCATTCAGAATTATTCCAGTAGTTCACAGGTTTTGATGAGTATGTGGTAATGTAGTAAATTGGTAAAAGATCAATGCACAATACAATCAATCAATCACGTATAAGGGAAGATTCTTTTATTTTTATGTTATTTTCCTATTTTAGATAAACCTTCTGTTCATTAAATAAGTTTTAATTGGTTTGTCATTTTATGTGCAGGTCAAGAAGATAACAGAACCAGATTTCCGTCATTTTTCTAGTAACAATTTTCTGCAGCGAACTGTGGGTAAACTAAGATGAAATAACAAAATCTAAAACATGGGTTTTTTTTCGGAAGATCCCCATTTATCAGACTCATGAGGAATTTAATGAAAATAGTGAATGCTTTAGGATATTTTTGGGGTGCTCTGAACACGTTTTCTCCAGTGGCGGCCAGCAAGGAAAGAGAATTACGTTTCTGTTTGTTTTATTGCTTATTTAAGAAATAGAAGACAACCAGTAAATTGGGGAGGGTCTCGACAGAGTAGAAGGAAATTTGTTTTCTTTATTTCTGTTTTCTATTTATAAATATTTATGTTTGCAAATGGAGGAGGAGACACTGCCTTGGGGGAGATACTCTGTAGATTCTTAGGGAATTATTTCCCAAGTTTCTGTAATAGTTTTCTCCAGAGGATTCGACGAGTCTTAATGGGAGATGGTAATTACTTCAGTTCTTGTTTATGACAAGAATTTTGTTATGAACCTTATTTCTGTTTCTTTATGAATTTTTTCTAAAGATATATAAACTCCTTTCTGCCCACTATACTGTTATTCATTTTAATACATGTATATTTTTCTATCATGTACAAAGATCAATTTATTTGTTTCGAGCTAATATTATTCTCATAATTCTTTTACATGATTACATGGTGTTTTCTATAATTAATTTTTATTATTATTGCAAATACTGTGTAATTGTATATTGATATTGTTTAATGGAATGATCAACTTTGTATTGTCATTTTATTGAATAATGTTTATTTGTAATTCAATTCTTCCAACGATAGTATTAATTTTAAATTAACTTGCTCATGTCTTACATGATAGAATAGGATAGAACAAATTCTAGTTTTAAATTAGAATTTTAGTCTCATTTTAATGATTACAAGCTACGACTTAATAACTACTAAATCTGTGTAATTTAGTAGCTACTAAGTTTGTGTATTTATGATTATTAAAAAATTGTGTTAAAATTAGCTTTCTTTCATTTATTCAAGAGTTTATGATAATCTTTTTAAAACTTAAATAGAGACTCTCCTTAAGAGAGCAAATTATAGCTAGACATAAATAATTAATTTTAATTTAAAATAGTTAAATAGATATTTCATTTTATATATTAGTATAGCTTGTAAATAAGTAGTCAGTTTTAATTTAGTTGTTTTAATTGTAATTTAGTATAGTTTTAGTTTATTAATTAATTTAGAAAACATTTTTATAAGTTTAAATAGTAGGACTCTCCTTAAGAAAGAGAAATGCAGTTAGTAGCAGGACCATAACCGACGAGATTTAGTTATTTCAAACACATCGAGGGTTGTTTTTAGCGCTTTTTGTGGACTATTTCTCCTTAGTTGGCCCAACTCAGAAATTCCGGCCAACAGGACTTTAACCCTTGATAAATAGGAGGGTTACCCACAATGAATTTACATGAGTTGTTTACATTATTTATTCTCTCAATTGGAACATCGGGGCATGACATGACTTAAATACTTCTCGGAATAAACATTGAGGTACAATACATAAGATATACAAGTGAATACATTCCGAAGTTACAAATACATCAACAAGAAGTGGCATTATGTGGATGGTAGAGATTTCCCATACATGGGTACCCTAGTTAGATCCTATATTGCATTTGGTGCCCATGTTGACATTTCTCCTTTAGGGTGTAGGAGTCCCTTTTTAGTCCCAGCATGTCCTTGAGCAAGAGCTTCATACTCCTCTTGAACTTTATGCTGACCATTCCCTTGGGACTCACTTGTATATATCAAGTTGTAATTGCATTTTCATGAGTTTTGATTACCTTCTTGAGCTTTATGCCGGTTCCCTGACTTTGATTTATCAGCCATATAACCTGAGCTTATCTCATGTCTATCCAAGTAGAGATTTTTTACATATCTTTTGCAGCTTGGTCATCCTTTTTATCGGGAGGAGACCTTCCCCCAAGTGTAGTTATCCTGTACATATATCCTTACATTGAGCATAGGCATGTTCCACTGCTTGGAACTAGTTTTCTTGCCCCTTGACACTCGTATCCTTCTAGATTTGTACTATAAAGCACTTTTATTCTTTTTCAAGCTTTTCAAAATATCTGAAAAAGTCCAAAAAAAAAAAAACCAATAATCCGAAAAGGAAAAGATGTTATCTTTGGTAGTAGTTGAGTCATGTCGCCTTCGAAAAGAGAATTGTATATCACATCCATTGGTTGGGTTATTAGTTTGAATTTAGGAGCTGTACTCGCTACTCTGAGTTTATCTCCACCGACTGGTCAAGCTTCCATTTCCTATGGAGTCTCTGCTGATGCCTCCTGTGTCATAGAAACGTCCCAGTTTGCATATCGAGTCCATGCTGCCTACCTTCAGTCACCATTTACCTTTATGCTCTTGTTCAAAGGAAGTTGAAGCCTGATTCAACCATTCCTTAGTTATCTTGAGTTTGGATGTCGGCCATTCCTGGTACTGTTACTGGTTCATGCACATCTTGTTCGAGTCCTTCCACATTATACAACGTTGTTGAGTACCTCATGTTGGTTGATGGGGGATGCCTTAATTTCCTCCTTCCAGTGGATTCCATTCCATCGACATTAGATCATTTATTATGGAATAGGATTCTAGAGTCTTTTGAGTGCCTTGAGACTTACAGTAATCTATGGTGGGTTCTCTCACCATCGACAATTTTGAGAATACATCAATGTCTCCTGATCGATGGATTCTTCCAAGTGTTCGACCTCAACACATCTATTCACACTTGTTAGATTGCACTCTGTACCTTGATTCCCATTTTCATTATTGGTGGGTGATCTCGCGTCTGTTAACGGTATACATCAATGACCGGTAATCAGATGATGGACTACTATGTTCGACCTCAACACATATATTCACATAGTAGGACATGTACTCGTAGCGTTTCATGTAGAATACCTTTCAGCTTGGTGGCATTCCATATATGTTACCTCCTTGATCGTGCTAGTGTTCATGAGATTTCAGCTCTTGTGATTTGATTCCAGTGTATATTAGATATCTTTAGCTACTATGGAGATCTTGATCCATTGTATATCTTCATCCACTATGGTGATCTTCATCTATTGTATATCTTCATCCACTTTGGTGATTCTGATCTATTATATATTGTACGTGGCGATGACCGCGCATTACACATTTTGTATATCATGCCTATTCATGGCCATTGTACTCTTATGTATCCGGGACTGCTCCATGTATTTGTAGTCACATGCAGATATTTATCATTTTATTGTACTAATGAGTGGTTGGTTATTCCACCTGGGTCTTAATTACTCCACTTCTGGGATGGATTTTATAATGTATTTCGGCCATCATGTTACCCCTCTGACCTCACACATTATGGGGCATTTTTTATGGCTGATTTTACCACACATGGTGGATCACATATTTATGGCCTCCCTTGTCCCTCTGCAGACTCTTTAGACCCCCATCCCAAGCCATAGGAGTTTTCTCTCCATAACAGGTGCCTCCCTCATGTGGACATGGTGAGAACTTAAGCAAGTTCACTAGAGAGAGGAGAAACAATCCATCTAAGGAGGAGGAGGAATCAACCTAGTCTTATTTCTTGGGCCTTACACTGTACACTTAGTCGAAGTCTATATCGAGGAATTTTTGCTGGGTTTTCTCCCTCACGAGGGTTTCCCAGGATAAATATTTTTGTTCTCTTTTATGTTGTGCTTGTTGTTATTTTAGTGATACTTTTGTTTTGGCATAAGAACTTTTGAATAAATCTTAACATGGTGTCATAGCCGACTTGAAAGAAGACATTGTACAACAACATTTTCTGTAGTTCAACAAGCTAGGGTTCACTATTTTGGACACCCCCCTCCACCAATAAACCAGAAAATAAGGGCCATTCAAATCACCCTAGAAGGGCACATATTTCTATCGAAATAGATTTCAATTCTGTGGACTTTCATTTTTTGACCTACCACTATATTTGGGAGAAACTAGGGCATCATATTTTTAAAGGTTCCATCCATAGATTCCAGAAAAGAAAGATACAGTTTATCTCACCTTGGGGAGGTGCATCGTTTCTTCCCATCATCTTTACAAGTGTCCATAGTTGGAAAATTAGGGTTTTCTTGTCATACCCTAGTTCATCCCGAAGTAGGTTCTAGAAGCAACCCTCAAATTGGTAAGTACTATAACCTATATTTCCATTTGAGGTTCTCATTCATTAAACATGACAAACAATACCAATCTTGATGAAAAGATTGAAGGAGTAGAAAATTTTAGAGCAGTGAAGTATAGAGTCATGCTCATCCTTGAAGAACATGACCTAGAAGGCTACATCTAATAAGAGGTCAAGGAAGCAGAGGGAGATGAATAAAATTCCAAGCATAAGAAGGATATGATCAAATACAAGAGGATGTTCATAGATTATTCTATCAAAAATCATTTTATCCCCCAAGTATCTTCAAAGAATACTTCAAAAGAAATGTTCGATGAACTGACAAGTCTATTTGAAGGAAAGAACATCAATCGAAGAATGACCTTTAGAAACCAAATCAAGGGTGTAAAGATACAAAAGGAAGAAGCTATATTATCATACTTCTCAAGAGTATTTCAAATCAAAGAACAACTAGAGGCTATTGGTGACATGGTGGAAGAAGCAGAGATTATGATGACCGTGACCTTAAATGGTCTTCTAAGAGAATGAGATTCCTTCATCAGAGGAATATGTGCTATAAGAAAGCTAACCAAGTTCAACAAGATATGGGAAGAGTGTGTACAAGAATAAGGAAAGATAGAAAATAGAGAATAAAATCTAAACGAAAATGAATATCAAGCTCTAGATGCTCATACAAAGAATGAAAGAAACAAAAGGAAGGGCCGAGAATCCCCTCCTAGAATATCACAAGACTTCAAAAGAGGTAAGAAGTTTAAAAAGGATTACTCTTCTTATGAATGTTACACATGTCATAAGTTAGGACATATATCCATACATTGTCCACTTAATAAAGAAAAGTTCAAGAAGAAGAACATAAAATTCCATGCCCATGCAACCGAAGAGAATGAATCAGATGAAGAGAAGGCTAGAGAGAATGAAGGCTCTAGTTAAGAATATGTTTTAATTTCATCCCTCATAGGACGAGTCTCTCATGTAAGTGACACTTCGCTCATAGATAGTGGTGCTTCCAAACATATGACAGGTCAGAAAGAATCTCTCTCATGTCTCACTCAAAAAGACTATCCTCACAAGGTGCAACTTGGAGATGATTATCAATATCCCATCAAATGAATGAGAGAAGCCTCTTACAAGATAAAATCCAATAAGTCCATGAAGATGAATGAAATCTTATATGTTCTAGGTATAAAGAAGAATCTTCTTTCTATATCAGCTTTAGAAAATAAAGGTTTTAGAGTTTCCTTTGTAGATGGTAAAGTTCTTATGTGGCCAAAAGGAAGGACAATATATGATGCAGTTGTAATGGGTGTTGAAGAAGGAGGAATTTACAAACTAAAGGGGAACACGGATTCAACTTTCATAGATAGTACCACTAGTACATGTGAGTTATGGCATGAATACTTTCTCATGTGAACTACAAAGCATTACCAATTGTGAAAAGGTAGTGAAAGGTCTACCAGAAATCTAGATCAATCATGAAGGGGTATGAAAAGGATGTGCTCAAGGAAAGAATATCAAGAATCCATTTCCAATAAGTAACAATAAAGAAAAATGGATATTAGATATTGCCCATTCAGAGGTGTGCGGACCGATGTCAACTACTTCAGAGGGTATGTCTATCATGTTTCTTTTATGGATGATTACTCTCGTAAGACTTGGATATATTTCTTGAAAGGAAAATATGAAGTATTTGAAAAGTTAAAAGAGTTCAAGGCTCTTGTGCAAAATATCTCTACAAATAATATCAAGACCTTGAGATTAGATAATGGAGGATAATGCACTTCAAATGAATTCAAGGACTTTTATAAAGAAGATGGGATTAACAAGGAGCTTATTACACCCTATAATTCTCAACATAATGGAGTGGTAGAAAGGAAGAATAGGTCTATCATGGAAGTAGTAAAGCCATGATCCATGATCCATGATCAAGATCTACCTATGCATTTATGGGTTGAAGCAGCAAGGACCGCATGTGCAGAATATAATATCCCATAGTTCTCTTGGGAACATAAATCCAAAATAGATGTTTACCAATGAGAAGCCTGAAGTTATCCACCTAAAGATATTTGGATGTCTTGTCTACTTACACATTCCCAAGGAGAAAATATCAAAGTCGGACCCTTCGGGAAAGAAGGGAATATTTGTTGGATATAGTGATCAGTCAAAAGATTACATAATCTATATTCCAGGTTTCCCTTAAATTGATATTAGCAGAGATGTCACATTTAATGAAGATACAACTTTCAACAAATCTAGAAAGGCCCATGCAGATGAAGATCATGAAGAAGAGCAAGAAGCTCCCAGAATTGTAGAAACCAATAGACTACCAGTTAGAGATGTCGAAGAAGAACCTATACCAGAATATCATGACATGGTAGAACCTCAAGGACCCATGGATACACCCCATAAAATGATTTCAACAAAGAGAAGACTAGCTTGGGCTCGTGATATAATTAGAGAAGCAAAAATGTATGTGTGCCAGAAGGAAGCAAGATACCTAGACTCTACTCCAACAATGTAGAATTTATGTGCAATCCTGTTGATGAGGAACCCACACATTTTGAAGAAGATTCAAAGAATAGGGAATGGATGGATTCCATGATGTTAGAATATAATCCGTCGGGATTATATATTGTAAATAAATAAATAAATATGAATAGTAGGAAGCCGAAAAGGCTGGGCAGAAGGTGAAACACAACCGTCATATGATTTTTATAAGTATATGCATTAGCAAAGGAATAAATTGAATCGGGAGTTATTACCTATCAGTGGTATCAGAGCTTGGTTTCCTGCCATAACTCTTGCTGCATTTCAGTCCTGGCATTCTGCTTTCCAGTCCATTGCCAGACCGCCAGTCTGCCATTTGCATGCGTTTCTCTTTGCCAGCCTGTGCGCATTCATTTGTATGTGTTACAATTCCTTCATGATTGAGTTTTGTGTGCTACTATTTTGTAGAGGAAACCCTAATCTCTGACCTGTTTTGTATGTGTATTATTCTGTTACATGCCTTAACCAGAGCAATATCCTGTGCACTCTTGTATGCCTCCAGTGTGCCATCCGCTGCCTCTTTCCTCTCCTCCAGGTCTTAAACTCCACGAGATAGCGATTGTAATCTCCATTCAGTTTTCATTGTGTATTGCTGTTGCTGTATATTTTTTATATGCATGGATTACTGTGATCTCCTCCTTCTGCTGCGTGAGTTTGAGTATATATGCTTTTGAGACTGCAATCTATATGCTGCATGAGTTTGATATTATATATTGAATCGTTGTCTAGCTTGTGAGGACAAGAATAAAGAAGCCAAGGTCATGATATCCTGTGATTTGTGTGAGAGATGGTGGCATATGAATTCTTCAAGATATTGCTAAATCATTGCGAGACTAATATTCACACAGTCGCCATGATACCATCTTGTGGCATCAAAAGGCACCGAACCACTTAGTCTTTCTTCCTACCGAGCGATTAGGAAGAAAGAATATGTGCAGTTACTCTGGATATATTAATATTCAGAAGTATTGAACAGATAAATTAGATCAAATCTTTCTGCAACCACATTGAAAGATGTGTTGAAGAGTGCTTTGATCTATGCTGCGATATGCGTTGAGTATCTGTGATCTATGCTGGGATTTCATGAGGGAGTGATATATGCGTTGAGTATCTGTGATATATGATGTGACCTATCTTTTATGCTGAAAACTGCATGCATGCTGCATTGAAAGATGTCTGCGTTGAAGACTGCGTGGAGGTAAATGCATAAACCCTAATTTTTTGACCTAATTCGTGTAGAGTGACTACGATCTCCCACATATAGGTTGCTATCAGTGGGACTAGGGGGCTGATAAATAATACGAATTGATTCCATCCATTCTAGCTGGCACTTGGCTGCCCTCATCTCGCCTGGATTCCCCTTTTTCCTTTTTGGCACAAAAAAAAAAACTAACACCCAGTTCCATATTTGGTTCCATTGTAACGAGTTTCCATTTTTTCTCAAGATCGTTGGAGCTCTGGGTTTGTGCTTACCTGGTTACTGACAGGCAGATTAGAGATTTCAAGTAGATATTTGTAGTGGGTTATTTGAAGGCTTGTGGTGTGCAATTTCTTTTGATTGACCAGGTTCTACGAGTTTGGTGGTTCTGTTGAAATTGGAGGAAGGAATTGGCTTGGCCTGTAAGTAGCAGGCGTTTCCAGCATAGACTGAAGGATTTCTATTCTCAATGGTCAAGGGTTCGCGGGTTATGGACAATTTAGTTTTGTTATGAAGAAATTGTCCACAAATTGGTATATATAAAAGAGGCTTCAGAATAGTTGTGAACTACTAGAAGTGCAGCGAACTCAATTGTTTGAGTATTCTACAAGTCTGATGCAATATTCTGTATAGATGTATTATCATAATTTTTCATAAAAGAATTTGTATTGTAGTTGTAAAAAACACTCTAGAATTATTACAACAGGGCTGCAGAATTATTTTTGTTGTAAAGCTTGAGGAAGGTGGTAGAGACTTAGACCTGCACCTTTACTCTTTCTTCTTGTTCTCTTATTGTTTCAGTTGCAAAATTCAATCATAGAAGATGCAATCTTTGGCATCAATAGTTGGTGCCACTCTCTCTGGAAAAGATCATCCCAAAGGAGAAAGCAGCAAGAGAGGCAGAGGAAGAAGAAACTTCAGAGGCAGAGGGGGTAGAAACAACTCCAGCAAAAGATCAGATCTGTAGTGCAAGCGTTGTGGAAAGACTGGGCACACATCAGATCAGTGTTGGGATTCATGGGACTCCATCAAAGACAAGCATAACCAGAAGAAAGATGATAATAAAAATCAAGATGCTAGTAAATATTCTGATTCTGCTCATTGTATTGTTGCACATTGTAATCTTGGAATTAATGAAATGACTTCACTTTCATCTTACAAAGATTGTTGGCTTCTTGATACTGGTGCAACATCACACATGACATTTAGAAAAGACTGTTTTGAAGAACTTAATGAAACAATAGATGGCATAGTTTACTTTGCAGATAATTCAAGTTTTAAACCAAAGGGAATGGGCACCATTCGACTGAAGATTCTTGGATTCCCTGATTTCTTGTTGAAGAATGTTCTCTATCTTCCAGAGTTGCAGAGAAGCCTGCTGTCCTTGTTGGAGATTCGACAGCGAGGCCATTCCATCCACATGTTTGATGGAATCGTAGAAATAAGAAAGTCCTCTGACAACCAAGTCATCATGACTGTATACGAAGATGGGAAGCTGCTGAAGCTAAAGGGTTCATCTGCAAGAGTTCATAACTATGCCTACCTCTCTCATCATGGAGAAGGTAATTTGTCATCTAGTTCATTGTGGCATGCAATATTTGGTCATCTAAATTATAACAGTCTTTGTTTGTTGAGAAAGAATGGTGTATTTGGTTTTCCCACCATTCCCAAAGAGAAGAACAAATGTGATGCATGTATATTAGGGAAACATAGTAAGCTGCCATTCCATGAATCTAATTTCAGAGCAAGTAGGAAATTAGAACTAGTGCATTCTGATTTATGTGGCCCAATGCCAACTCCTTCTGCAAATGGGAATAAGTATTTTATGACATTTGTTGATGACTACTCTAGAATGTGCTGGATTTACTGTTTAAAGACAAAATCAGAAGCATTTCAAACATTCAAAGACTTTCCTGCATTGATAGAAAAACAAGCACAATAAAAAATTGGTACACTTCGTACTGATAATGGGAAAGAATACACTTCAAATGCTTTTGAAGATTATCTTCGCCAACATGGAATTGCACATCAGACTACAGTTCCCTACAATCCTCAACAAAACGGTGTAGCAGAAAGAATGAATAGAACCATAATGAATATGGTTCGCTCAATGATGTTTTTCATGAATGTAAAACTAATGTTTTGGGGTGATGCAGTAAAATGTGCAGCCTATTTGAGAAATAGAAGTCCCTCAAATGCTCTTGATAACAAGAATCCACATGAAATGTGGTTTGGCCATCTCCCGTCAGTCAGGCATCTGAGAGTTTTTGGTTCCACCTGCTATGCCTTGATTCCAAAGGAGCAAAGAAACAAGCTTGGTGCTCGAAGCAGAAAATGTATTTTCCTGGGGTACGAAGAATACTCCAAGGCATACTGTCTGTATGATGAGGTAAACAAGAAATTTGTTATTTCCAGAGATGTCATTTTTCTTGAGACTAATAAAAATGACCAGTCCATTCAGAGATAGCTTGACCATTTGGAAAGTTATCCTCATCCAAATACATATTCTGAAAATGAATATGACATTCCAAACCTTGAAGGGGGAGTTCCTATTCTGGATCAACCTTTGGAATTTCCATATGAAGCACCAACTCCCCCGCATGAAGAAGTTCCTGCTACTTCACCTAATCAATAGATTCAGCTGGATGATGTGATTGAGGGAATTGAAAGACTCTCAATCAATGATGAAGCACCACCAGCTGATCAACTAGGACCATCATGAAAGATTCCTAAATGGGCCACAAAGACACTTGAAAGTGTCCATCCGGATGAAGTTGGAAAGACGAGAATGAGAAGTTTGAAAAGACATGAAGATGGAGGAGGAGCAGATAATTCAGGTGATGACATGGATGTATCATTTGATTGTGAATTTAATTTATCTACTAACTTTGAACCAACTTCCTTTGAAGAAGCTTCTACTCGTGTTGAGTGGAAAGAAGCTATGCAGAATGAGTATGATGCACTCATGAAGAATGGAACTTGGAAGCTGGTTGACCCTCCTGTTGAAACCAAACCAATTGGCTGCAAGTGGGTGTACAAGAACAAATACAGATAAGATGGCTCACTTGACAAGCACAAAGAGAGGCTTGTAGAAAAAGGCTATGCACAGAAGGAAGGAATTGACTATGAAGAAACATTTTCTCCTACAACAAAATGGGCTACCATCCGAACCTTACTCTCTTTAGCTGCTCAGAAAGGGTGGAAAGTTCATCAAATGGATGTGAAGACTGCTTTCTTGAATGGAGACTTGAAAGAGAATGTCTTCATGTCTTAGCCAGAAGGATTTGTTGTGAAAGGAAAATAACAAAAGGTATGCAAGCTTGTCAAATCATTGTATGACCTAAAACAAGCACCTCGCGCATGGTATGAAAAGTTAACCGAGCATCTTTTGAAGTTAAATTTCAAACATTTTGATCTTGATGATGCAACACTGTTTATAA
>LPNX010848436.1:591469-647535 GCA_001517045.1 Pseudotsuga menziesii
TTGACAATACTTTTGCAATCAAGATGGCTAAGAATCCTAGATTCCATGATCGAACCAAACACATCAACACAAAGTATCATTTGATTCGACATCATGTAGAGGCCAAGACAGTCCATCTTCAACATTGTTCCACAAATGATCAAGTTGCAGACATCTTCACCAAAGTGCTTGGACGAGAAAAGTTTGAAAGATTCAGAAACATGCTCGGACTTATGAACACCCCTTCGGATTAAGAGGGGGATTGTTAGAATATAATCCATCGGGATTATATATTGTAAATAAATAAATAAATCTGAATAGTAGGAAGCCGAAAAGACTGGGCGAAAGGTGAAACACAACCGTCATATGATTTGTATAAGTATATGCATTAGCAAAGGAATAAATTGAATCGGGAGTTATTACCTATCACATGATAAAAGAATACCAATCTATCTTAAAGAATGATGCTTGGGAAGTGGTGCCAAGACCGAAGGATAAATCAATGGTTCTTCAAAATGTATTTTCAAGACAAAACAATCAGTAGATGGCAGTATTGAAAAGTTGAAAGAAATATTTATGTTGGGTCCCAAAATGCCCCTTTTTAACCATAGCCATTATACCTTGTTTGTCTTGTCTTATTCCATTTTGCACACCAAACAGACATTTTTTCCTCACTTGAGCCATGAATATTCACAGGTATGATTATTTATTGTTTCATCTTATTAATGCTTATGATTGTTATAATCAGGACTTTGCTTCTTGAATTATGCTAACTCATTATGATTTCACAAAGATAGTGCAAGATGTGAGAGAGTACAGGTGTAGCAACCCGAGTGTTCCAAAGAGGATATGAGCATTCACAATCAGTTGTGAATTTCCAGTCCCGTCTATACACGCGGATCCAACCAAGGCTCATCATTCCACGCGGGCTATGACATACATGGCTGCAAGAGAATTAGCTACAACAGTGCGCCACTGCTTGAAGTTAGCTGCAATCATCTAGGCCTCTCTTGAATTGGTTATGTTATTTATTTATTGGCTTAGGCAACATAATTGCCTATATTCCCCACCTCTGTTTAATTCCACTCACAGCTGTAACAACACATGTAACAGGGAAGCCTGAAGATCGTAGATCTTCATGGCTGCCCGATATTAGTGGGTGAGGGTTACGATTGTTGATGTATAAGTACAAGGAAATATTTAAATCCAGGGGTTGGACAATATCAGATTTTATTATGTAAGCTATAACAGAGACTGTACCTTCATTTCACCATTTTAGAGCTAGGAGTTGGACAATATCAGATTTTATTGTGTAAGTTGTAACAGAGACTGTACCTTCATTTCACCATTTTAATACAAGGAGCAAGATTATTCAGATCTCTGTGTTTTAACTTGTGTTAGTTTCGGTGTCTCTGTTTGAAGGTTGAGCCCACCTTCCCACAGAGATCGCCGAGTTAATTAGATGTTTGATTAATTAGTTGTGTGGTGTGGATGTTACATTGTATGCATTTGCTTCAGTAGCTGCAATAGTCATTTTAATCATTGTGTTTCCTTGAATACTCAGTACTTGCATTTCCTTTAAGCTGCAGCAGTGTGGTGTGACAGTCAACTGTGTAGGTTAGTTTCTTTTATGCATGTGTGTGATAGCTATAATAGTCAAGCTCTCCCTTAGTTTCTTTCAATTACTTGTCTTGCTCAGGTTTGCTAATTCAGGTAGACTATAGTTTAGAGATTTTGATTCAATTCCTGTTATTTCTTATTCCTAGATTAAGGTTGGATTAGCTAGTTACAATGGATCTGCATATAGTTCGGTATATTAGGATTTAACTTTCTGCAAAAGTAATTCTAGATATTTATTTCAGAAATCATTCATTACTAGATTGAAGTTGTAGAAGTGATTGCAATTTTGAATTCTTAGATAGGTAGTTTAGATCAGTTTGATTATGGGAGGATCTTGAAAAAATAGATAAGTGGGACACCTTATTTAGTCATCAACTACTTAGTGTTCAAGCATAGACAGTGTGAGGTATCTTTGAAATAAAAAGACTTCCCTGGCTTGACAATTTATATTGAGCATTCTGCATGATGGTTTTAATTAATTGGAATATAGATTGACCAACAATTTATCACATGAGTATTCTCTCAGAAGGAAGGGATTGATTATGAAGAGAATTTTGCACCAATAGAAAGATATACTTCAATTAGAACTATTATTTCCTTGGTAGCTAAGATGAAATAGAAGTTACATCAAATGGATGTAAATACATCCTTTCTAAATGGTGTCATAGAAGATGAAGTATATATTGAACAACCTCCAGGTTTTGAGACACATGATAAGAAAACACGTGTGTTTAGACTGAACAAATCACTATATGGATTGAAGCAAGCACCTAGAGCTTGGTACTGAAGAATTGATGTCTTCCCGATGAGCTTGGTATTTATCAAAAGTAAATCAAATTCCAATCTTTACTGTAAGGTTGTTGATGACAGGATCATGATATTACTGTTGTATGTAGATGATATATTTTTGACAAGAGATCAGAAGACAATTAGTGAATGTAAGAAGAACCTTGTGGCATAATTTGAGATGAAATACCTTGGTATGATGCATTACTTCCTAGGTCTTGAAGTATGGTAGTTCCTAGATGAGATTTCCTAAACCAAGGAAAATATGCAGTTGAGATCCTAAAGAGATTTGGGATGTTGGATTTTAATGCAATGAATACTCTAATGGTGATAAACTTGAAGCTCCTAATTGATGAATATTCAAAAAGAATACATCTCACACTATACAGACATATTAATGGGTCTCTGATGTATTTGACAAATACAATATCAGATATATGTTTTGTTGTAAACACATTGAGTCAATATATGGTGGAGCCCAGACATGTTCATCTAGTTGCAAAAAAAACATGTGATGAGGTACCTAAACGGTATGTTGGATTGTGGCATCAAATATGCAGCTAATAGTGAGTTTGGATTGTGTGGCTATACTGTTTCATATTAGGCAGGAAGTGCTGAAGAAAAAAAGAGCACTCCAGGATGTTGTTTTAGTTTGGGATCAGGTGTGATATCATGTCTTAGTAGAAAGAATACCAATGTTGCACTCAATACAGTTGAGGCTAAATATATTGTAACAAAAAATGTTTGTAGTGAAGTAGTATGGCTTTGCAAGTTATTGGAAGGATTGTTTGATGTTGAGATGGATGCAACTAATATTCATTATGATAACCAGAGGTGCATCGAACTGATAGAGAACCCAGTGTTTCATGATAAGTCAAATAATATAGAGGTAAAGTATCATTACATCTGGGATATGGTGTAGAGAGGAACTATGAATCTCAAATATGTTCCTACAGAGGAACAATTTGTAGATGTGTTGACTAAGCCTATGTCTCATGTGAAGTTTGAATATTTTTGAGATACGCTTGATGTAGTCCGAAAGGACCTCCCTAGAAAGAGGGAGTGATGATGTGATCATTATTGATGATGATATTGTAGTAGTATTTTAGTGCAGAGAAGGCCAGTCGAGTTTATCAGTGTGCCTATAGACGTTGTTGTGGTTCGACATTCATTTGCGGATGTTTTGGTTTGACATTCATTTGCAAACGTTGTGGTCCAACATTAATTTGTAGACATTGTGGTATGGAATTTATTTACTGACGTTGTGGTATGAAATTCATTTGCAGATGTTGTGGTATGACGTTCATTTCTAGACGTTGTGGTCAAGAATTCATTTGCAGGCATTGAGGTTTGGAATTCATTTGTAGACATTGTGGTCATAATTTTATTTGAGAACGTTGTGGTCCTACATTCATTTGTGAACGTTATGGCCTGAAATTAGTTTATGGATGTTGTGGTCTTGCATTAATTTGTAAAAGTTGTGGTCCTGCATTCATTCGCAGACATTGTGGTCCTGCATTCATTTGCAGACATTGTGGTACTGCATTCATTTACGAATAATGATATTCCAACATTCTTTATGATGTAGGTGATTCCAAATTAATTTGTGAATATTGTGTTGTGTATGCATGTGTGGCATTGCAGGTGATGCTCAAGATGATGATGCTTGAGATGTTGTGATGAGATTTGATTCTCATGATGATGTAATGAGATGTGATGCTCATGATGATGTGATGATATGTGATGCTCGTGATGGTGCAACGAGATGCGATGCTTGTGATGATGTGTTGAGATGCGATGCTCATGATGATGTGTCAAGATGTGATGCTCATGATTATGTGACAAAATGTGATGCTTGTGATGATGTGCTCATTATATGATGATTGACATGTGATGCTCCATTAGGATGTTAGTGTAGTTGTTGAAAATTCCTATGACGTATAGAATTACTAGTTAGTTATACAAATGTATTTTTGTGTTATATAATAACTTCCTTGTTAAGAGGGAATGTTAAAGAAATGTAACTGTGGAAGATATTTTATTTTGTTTCATTATTATTATTTCTCCTCCATGAGATGTTGTACCTTCTATTAATGATGTTATTTTTGTATTTGGTCATGTAAAGTCTCGAGGTAAAAACTCTGTTGTAATTTTGGCTAGTAGTACCCACAAAAGTATTATTAAAATGTATTTTTGAGTTTCCCAAGGAAACTTGACCTTGTTAGCAAAGAGCATTCATCCATGTTGGGTTATTAGGCCCCTCAACTGATTAGTATAAATAGGAGAGTCTCCTCCCTCATTTGGACATGGTGAGAACTCAAGCAGGCTCGCTAAAGAGAGGAGAACCAACCCATTTAAGTAGGAGGAAGAAGTCTAGTCTTATTTCTTGGGTCTTACAATGTACTTGGTTGAAGTCTATATAAAAGAATTTTTGTTGGGTTTTCACCCCCATGAAGCCCAAGATAAATATTTTTTTCTCTTTTATGTTGTGCTTGTTGTTCTTTCCGTGATCCTTTTGTTTTGGCGTAACAACTTTTGAAGAAATATTAACAACAGGAAAAAAAAATAGGTTGTGCAAGAATGAATAATCTAATATCTATCAAAATTATTATACATAAAATTGGAATTACACACACACACACACACACGCACACACACACACCAATATATAAATAAACAACACACTAGGCATTGTTTTTTAGAGGAAGGGGGTCCTGCCTCCCCTTAGGAGCAAGCTCATAATTAAATTTAAAACTTAACACACCAACACATCAAGTATGATACCAATATTCTATTAAAAATTATAATAGGAACAAAATTGAAATCCACAAGTATATGCATCTACCTTCTAGCCTCCTACTTTAACTACACCCGAAGAATGACCCTTCCTCATATTTATACGTTTGTTTTGAGAGAGGAGAAGAGGTTACAAGGGATAAAACCAATCCCTAAACAAGTGGATCTATGATCTCAAAACATGGATTAAATATTTGACTTGATTGAATTTTTTTTAGATCATTACTCATGTTCTTGTATTAAGGAGGCTAAATCATTCCAACCCATGAGTTCATGATCGAATTTCTAGGAGTGCACCTATGGGAATTTATAAAAAGTCATAAAAAATTGTTTTAAGATCCACCAAGATATCCCAAACTATTCCTCATTTTAGTCAACCACTCAGATAGTACTCAATGTATCATAATATGAACAAAACCCATGTTTTACTTTTCTAATATTTGTCTTCATAATATCAGATATAGTACCAAAAGTTGACTATTTTAAAACTACTACTAATTTTGACCAAATCATTAATCAAGTGCTTGGAGTTTCAAACATGTGACCTAGGCATGGTATGATGGATACATAACCATCTAGAAACGTCTAGATATAACACCTATGTTCCTGTTTCTCCATTGGACACATGGAAGTATGACGTCTTGGGAAAACCAATTGCTTATGCAAACAATCAATTCACAACATTTATTATCAATCCGGGGTATGTATTGGTGTTTGAATATTATCATGAAAAATATATGCAGACTCAAGTTTCCTTCGCTAGCATTGGTTTTCTAATATGCACAGCAACAAAGTAAATCACAAAACATAAAATTAAATTGAAAAAGGTAAATACTAAAACTAATTCACATTACATGGGAAGCTAAATTCAACTACAAGTATCAAGAGTATGAATCAAATATCTCCCAAAGAAACCCCATCGATGTGCAATAAAACTAATTGTAGAATTGAAATCCTAAATCACTCTTGCATAATTTAAAGCACACTTATAGAAACTGAAACACACCCACTCTTTAATAACTAAAACACACTTGCAAAAAGTAAAGAAATCAAACAAATGCAAGGAAAGAAAACACTCTATGAAAATTGAAACACTGATACTTGCAAAAGTAAAGCACACTACGGTTGCAAGCATACTAATCTATGAATCTAACATACTCGCATAAAAAAAATGGAACTATTTTGGTCTTGGAACTATTTCCCACACATCATTATTTATAATGGATTGGTACTCCTCAATCATTGCATCAACCCACTCCTTTTGTTTTCTTGCTTCTTCAAAACATGTCGGTTCTTTATCAACTATATCACACATCAAATACATATAATTGGGGTATGAATTTGGCTTCTTTCTTTCTTGGATGGTTCCTTATGGAGCACCATGTCTTTTTTCTTCTTCAATTACTTCACGAGCCTAGATAGGTTTTCTCTTTCGAGAAATCATTTCATTGGGTAATTCTTCAGGTAACTGAGGTTCTATCATATCACGATCCTCATGAATATGATATTCTTTTTTGTTCCTAACTAGTTTAGGAATTTCTTCAGCTTTCGGAGTTTCATGCTCCTCTTCATCTTCCTTATCTTTATTTGACTTCTTGAAGGCTGTATCTTTTTCAAATGTGACATCTCTGCTAAGTTCAATTTGATGGTATCCTAGGATATAGTTTCGATAAGCTTTTGATTGCTCACTATATCCTATGAACAATCCCTTCTTTCCTGAAGGATCTAACCTTGACGTTTTCAAGTTGGGAATGTGTATGTATACATGACAACCAAATATCTTTAGGTGACTTACTTCAGGATTTTCTCCAGAAAACATTTCTTCCAGAGTTTTGTTCCCAAGGTCATTGTAGGAGATTCTATTATGTACATACACTGATGTTCTTCCTGCTTCTACCCATAGGTACATCGGTAGATCTTGATCATGTATCATAACTTTCACAACTTCCATGATATATCTATTCTTTCTGTCTACCACACCATTTTGATGTATTTGTAAATTCAGAATGTATTCACTTGTACATATTATGTACTGTACCCCGATGTTTATTCCGGGAAGTATCTGTAATGTAATTGAGTCATCTCATAACTCAATGTTCCTATAGGGAGAATCACTAATGTAAACAAGTCATCTAAAGTCATTGAGGTTAACCCTCCATTGTAAGTCAGGGCAATAGTCCCCACAATTGATTCAAGGTTAACCCTCCTTGTTGATCAGATGGAAAAGTCCCCACAGTTGTGGGGCGTTAGGGTTATTAGAATCTCCTAGAGATGTCTGCCCTAGTAAGTAATTGTTAAGTGAGTCCAACTTGTTGGAGTGGACATTAAGTGAACGAAAGAATATAAATAGAGAGTGAGCCTCTCTATTTATCACACACACACTCACTCACTAGGGCGCATGAGTGAGGGAGGAGAATCTCTCTCAAGTGAGAGTGAGAGAGAGAACAACTGTTGGAGATCATCTTTATGGTTTTGGGTTTTACTGCTACCATTGGTTCTCATGCTATCTCTGAGGAATTTACGGGGTTTTCTTCTTTATGGTTTCCCCAAGGAAAAATTCTTTGTGTCTCTTATCTCCTGTGCTTTTTGCTGTGCATGTTATTCTCTGATATAAGATCCTAGATCATATTGCTTAAATGACAAAAAATTAACATAGGATCAGAGCTAACCTCAGAAGAAGGAATTGTGTAGCTAAAGAATCTAGGGATTCTTAATTTTTTGGTCTCTCTCCACAATCCATCGGTAAAAGGATGCTAAGATAACTCTCCATTGAAGGGCACATCTTTCTATCGAAGCAGAATTTGATTTCGGGCATTTTCAGTTTTTGGTGCGGGAAATTAGGGCTTTTTACAAAAGAGGAATTTTTGAGTGAGCCCGACATATGATTTCTCTCCTCATAAAAATCGAAGTTTATAGACCTGGGTTGACTTTTTTGGTTGGGTAAAACTATGGGAAAGTTAGACCCTAGTTTGACCTTGGGCCTGAAAAACCCTAAAATACTGAAATGGGTAGTTTTGGTACATTCTCTATATCTTGAGATTGGAGAAGGATCCAGAGAAGAAACGTTCATAGTCCAAAGCTAAAATCTTTATGGACCCTGCATAAAAATTTCAGCCTCATATTCGCTATATTCTGGGAGATATGATTCCTCCAATTCAGGGTTCCAGCCTCTTCCAGGATTCATCCCTAAATAGGACACCTAGGGAGAATTGCATTATCTCGAGCTATAAATATCCAAATAAATTTTTGTAATATTTTACAAATAGGGGATGGAATTTAATTTATGTGGCAAAAGTTTCAGACCCTGAAGTTGAAATAGTGATACATGGAAGTCCGTACAAGTTCGCTATGATGAACAATCCTGAAACACTTCACCTTGGGAAAACTATCATAAGTCCCAATTGGTGAAACTAATTCTGGTCAAAACTATGGTGTTAGAAAGAGGACATATCAGGTTACCTTAGTACGAAATTTTAGACACAGAGGAGTAGTAATTTCAGAGATACCGCAGAAACAGTATCAAGAATTTATGCAGAAGAAATTGGAAAACTAGGGCTTAATGTTCTGGGAGCTTCCCTCCACTGTTTTCAGAAAAGGAGTACATTGGAAAGCTCACCTTGAAGAGGTATATATTTCTATCCAATCAGAGCTGAAGTATTCCAAGTTTTGAAAATTAGGGTTTCTCTGACAAAACCTAGATCAGTCAACTCCAGAACCAGGACGAACACCTCAAATCAGTAAGATCTAATCTTTTTCTATTTACAGTTGAGGTTCTCATTTCAAAATGACTAAACACACCAGCTTGATGAAAAGCTTGGTGAGACTGACAATTTCTAACCGTGGAAGTATAATATCTCACTAGTTCTTGAAGGAAATGAATTAGACACCTACATAAGTAAAGAGGTTCCAGTTCCAGAGGGAGATGAGGCTAAAGCCTTACACAAGAAGAACTTAGTCAAGGCCAAGAAGATCATTTCTGATTCAATCACGGATCACCTTATACCACACATGTCTTCCATAAATACACCTAAAGAGATGTTTTGACCAATCTATAAATTGAAATATGACTTCAAGAAACCAGTTGAAGAATGTGAAGAATGCAGAGACCATATAGTCATACTTTACAAGGGTCTCTCAAATCAAAGAACAACTTGAAGCAGTGGATGAAGAAGTAGAGAATGCAGACGTTGTGATAACCACCTTGAATTGCCTCCCAAGATCATGGGATTCATTCATTCGAGGAATGTGTTCCAGAAGGAAGTGATTACTTTTAGAAGACTTTGGGAAGAGCACACACAATATGAAGCTCTACCCATAATAAGAGAAGAGAAGATGAGATCAACTGAAGATCAATCGCTCACGATTCAAAGAAGACCCCTTAAGAAATGAGGAATATGAAGAACTCAATTCTTGAAGAAATTCTTATCCATCTTATCATTTGGATAATAAATGATGAATAAAGAAGATGATGAAGCTGAAGGCTCAAGAAGGAGTCTACCCATGAAACAAATAAAGGTAAGTATTCAATTGTCATTTCATGGTATTGTTTTGTTATGCGCTTGTTTATATTCAATTGATGTGTTATGCATGCATTAATGACAATATACTACTAATATGCATGTGATGGGTAAGTAGCTCATGGTTCTATACAAATCTCCATTGCTACTTATCTAGAATGAAACGTCTTTGCTGACATATTGGATTAGTGCACAATATCAATGTTGTCCGGGTAGAGATGGAAGGTATCTAGAAAGTTTTTGCGAGATATGGATGAATGTTGTATTGGATAAAATAGTTTCATGATCATATATTTATGCATAATAATTTTCCATTATGAATACACCTTATGAAATGTTTCTAACCATACAACTAATGCATTTGAATTGTAGGAAAGATCGCATACAATCACCTACAAGCAAAGAAGGATGAAACTTGTTTCGAAGAACAAGTGACGACAGTTCAAGAAAGAATCCAAGATGAAGAATAATATGACGATACTTTCAAAGAAGAGATCTCAGACACAATGCAGTTATGTAACACTTTTGAGTGACATCATTGATGAAGAACCTTTCATCTATGAAGAAGAAGCCAAGAAGAAAGGGAAGGAGAGTACCTGTTCAAGAAGAATGATGTCTAGAATGCAACATCAAGACCTGAAGGGAAGTCCATAGTATCTTCCATATGGATCTACAAGATCTAGCATGCAGTAGATGGCAACATCGTGGGATACAAGGCAAGATTCATAGCATGAGGCTTCTTGCAGAAAGAAGGAATAACTACAAAGAGACATTTGTAGCCATTGGAAGTTAAGACACATGGCATGCAGAATCATGTGTGCAAATTAAAGAAGGCCTTGTATGAGCTCATAAGACACCCATGGGATAACACATACATGAGGATATTTAAGATTACCTAGAGTGATGAAGATCTTAACCTTTAATACAAGGTTGAAGATGAAAGCCTATAGAGGATGACAAGCTCACTGATGGGTGCGAGAAGAACGATTTCAAGATAGAGGATCTTGGTATCCAGTGACACTAGATGTATACATAGAATTTTAGTAGCAGAGGAAGCTACTTGTCACTCTAGTATATAATGTTTCAATACATAGAGTACGAAATATAGAGGGAGTATGATGCTCCACTTCAGAGGGAGTGATTGCAGAAGATCCCGAGGTTCGACATGGTACGACAGAATGGACAGATTATTGATGGCTCTAGGCTTTACTGAGAGTAAATCAGATTCCAACCTTACTTCAAGGTTGAATGTGGAAGACTAGTAATGATTCTGTTATATGTTGATGACTTGATCCTGAAATAAGAGAGGAACTAATTAAAGTTTCAAGAGGAGACTTGCTTCCGAGTTCAAGATGAAGGACTTGGATATGATGCACTACTTTCTAGGCATGGAGGTGTGGTAGAATGCAGATGGAATCTCCCTGGGACAAGGGAAGTATGCAGTAGATATATTGAAGAGATTCAAGATGATGGATTGTAAGGCCATGACTACACCTATGGCATCGAACATGAAGCTATTGGGTGTTGCTTCATTAGAGTCGGTTGATGCCACGATGTATTGTTAGATGATTTGTTCCTTGATGTACCTGATGAATCCAAGACCAGATATTTGCTTTGTTGTGAACATATCGAGACATGTTCACCTTATTTATAGAAAGAATATTATAAGGTACCTGAAGGGTATAGTTGACTATGGGCTCACGTATGAGTCGAATAAGAAGATTAACCTAGAGGGTTGTGTGGATTTGGATTGGGCAGGTAGTGCCATTGATAGGAAGAGCACTTTGGGGTTTTGCTTCAGTATGGGATCAGGTGTGATCTCTTGGTTTAGTAAGAAGTAGTCCTGCATGGAATTGAGTACAACCGAAAGAGGAGCAGTGAAGCTCCAGTATGTGATCCAGATTGAGATCTCTTAAAAGAGGGATTTCTAGCATAGATGGTGAGATAGGTTGTCTGAGCATAAAATCTTGGTGAAGCTCATAGGTGGCTCAGACGTAAACGATCCTGTAGGTTGTCCTTGGATGTAATCGGTCCTGGTGAAGCTCACAGGTTATCCTTCGACGTAATCATCACTGATGTGATTCTATGCTAGAAATGGCTAGAGTGAAGTTTGAGTACTTCAGGGAGAAGCTTGGTGTTATCTAGATCGAGGCTTCTTCCAAGGGGAAGTGATGAGTCTGTGAGCCTTTCTGACATGGTGGTAGGCTGGGCCTCCCATGGTTAGATATAAGTGTAGAGCCCTTTTCTCAGATGATAGATGGTGTGTCCTATCATGCTGGTAAATATAAGTGCTGAAGGCCATTCTCTGGGAGAATGGAGGCACTTGGTCAGTTACCAGGAAATTGATTCAGTCTGGGACTGAAGCTTAGCTTAGTGATGAGAAGCCATTCTCTGGGAGAATGGAGGCACCTGGTTAGTTACTAGGAATCTAATTTAGTCTAGGACTGAAGCTCAACTTAGTGCTGAGAAACCATTCTCTGGGAGAATGGAGGCACCTGGTCAGTTACCAGGAAATTGATTCAGTCCGGGACTAAAGCTCAGCTTAGTGCTGAGAGGCCATTCTCTGGGAGAATGGAGGAACTTGGTCAGTTACCAGGAAATTGATTTAGTCTGGGATTGAAGCTTAGCTTAGTGCTGAGAATCCATTTTCTAGGAGAATGGAAGAACCTGGTCAGTTACCAGGAAATTGATTCAGTCTGGGACTGAAGCTCGACTTAGTGCTGATAATCCATTCTCTGAGAGAATGGAGGAACCTGGTCAATTACCAGGTAATCTAATTCAGTTCAGGACCAAAGCTCAGCTTAGTGCTGAGAAGCCATTCTCCGGGATAATGGAGGCACCTGGTCAGTTACCAGGAAATTGATTCAGTATGGGACTAAATTTCTACTTAGTGCTGAGAGGCCATTCTCTGTGAGAATGGAGGCACGTAGTCAGTTACCAGGAATTTGTTTTAGTATGGGAATGACACTCAGCCTAGAGCTGAGAGCCATTCTTTGAGAGTGAAAGATGTAAGTGTTGGGTGGGCCATTTTGACATGGTTCTTGGATGTGTTCCTCTCATGGTTAGATATAAGTACTGAAGAATATGAAGACCTACCTGGAGGCTAGGCCTACAACCAGCATGAAAAAGTACTGGTTCTGTAGAACTTCCTGTGACAAGAAGAATGAAGAGATAGCACCATTTGATTGAGATAGTGGAAGCAGTGATGATGATGATGATCCAGTGATGATCCATATTTGATGATGATCCAGATCAAGTAATGATACAGACTTGATGATGATCCAGTGATGCTCCAGATCAAGTGATGATCCAGACTTGATGAAGATGACTTGACGATGAAGATGACTTGATGATGAATATGTCTTGAAGATGAAGATGAATTGAATATGAATATGACCTGATGATGATCTACATGATACAGAGAAGAAGAGTTGTGCTGATAAATTGTTTCGAGAAAAATACCTTCCTAGTTAAGAGGGAGTGTTGATGTATTTGTAACTTCAGAATGTATTCACTTGTATATCTTATATATTTTACTCTGATTGTTATTCCGGGTAGTATCTATAATGTAATTGAGTCATGTCATACCCCGATGTTCCTATTGAGAGAATCAATAATGTAAACGAGTCATGTAAAGTCACCGAGGTTAACCCTCCATTGTAAGTCGGGGCAATAGTCCCCACAATTGAGTCAAGGTTAACCCTCCTTGTTGATCAGAGGGTGAAGTCCCCACAGTTGTGGGGCACTAGGGTTATTAGAATCTCCTAGAGATGTCAGAACTAGTAAGTAATTGTTAAGTGAGGCCGATTTGTTGGAATGGACATTAAGTGAATGAAAGAATATAAATAGAGAGAGAGCCTCTCTATTTATCACACACACACACACACTCATTGGGGCGCATGAGTGAGGAAGGAGAAGTTCTCTCAAGTGAGAGAGAGAGAACAGTCATTGGATATCATCTTTATGTTTTTGGGTTTTACTACTGCCATTGGTGCTCATTCTATCTCTAAGGAAGTTGCGAGGTTTTATCCTTTATGGTTTCCCTGAGGAAAAATTCTTTATGTCTCTTGTCTCTTGTGATTTTTGTTGTGTATGTTATTCTCTCAGATAAGATCCTAGATCATATTGCTTAAATGATAAAAATATAACAGATTATAGGGAACGATGAGCTCCCTCTTAATCCCAACTTCCTTGCAACATTCATTGAATTCATTTGGTGTGAACTCTCTTCCATTATCTGACCTTAATATCTTTATTTTATTTTCAGAGAGGTTTTCTACTAGGGCCTTATATTCATTAAACCTTTCAAACACTTCATCCTTATTTTTCAAGAAGTATATCCAAATCTTGCAGGAATAGTCATCAATAAAATAAGAATAATAAACATACCTGCTTAATGAAGTGGTTTGCATTGGCCCGCATATGTGTGAATGGATAATATCTAATATCCATTCTTTTTTTATTGTCACTATTTGTATAAGGTTTCTTAATATTCTTTCCTTGTGCACATCCTTTGCAAACTCCTTCATGTTCTATCTGAATTTCTGGTAGACTAGTCACAACCTTGCTTACAATTGTTAAAGATTTGTAGTGAATATGATAAAGCATTCTATTCCATATATCACATGGGTTTATAGTACTGGTTGTTAATATTGAATTTGCATGTCCCTTTAATTTATAGAGTCCTTCTTCAAATCCAATTTCTACTACATCATCTATTGTTTTACCTTTTGTCCACATGAGGACTTTTCCATCCACAAAAGCAACTCTGAATCCTTTCTTGTCTAAAATAGAAAGAAGATTATTATTTAGTCCTAGGACATATAGGACATATTTCATCTTCATGGGATTTCCAGAGTCCAACTTATAGGATGATTCTCCTATTACTTTGATTACGTATTGGGAATCATCTCCAAAAATTACTTTGTGTGTAGATTCCTTTCGTACAAGGCATGAGAGTGAGTCCTTGTAACCTGTCATGTGCTTGGAAGCACCACTATATACTAGATAGGTGTCATTTCCTGGTAAGACTGATCTTTTTAGAGTAGAGATCAATACGTATTCTTCACTGGAGTCTTCATACTTCTTTTCTTCCTCTTCAACTTCTTGATCACTATCTTTAGCAACATGGGATTGCAATCATTTCATATTTTTGACTCTTTCTAATTTAGTGGGAGAGTTGATGGCAATGTGTCCCAACTTGTGGAAAGTGAAGCATTCATAATTTGAGAAGTATTTCTTGGACTTCTTAAACCCTTGAGTCTTACGAGGATGTTCATGAATCTTCCTTTTTTCGTTGTTATGAGCTATCAAGGCTTGATCCTCATTTTCATTTAGTTTTTCTTCTATAGCTACTACCCTTTCTTCTTATTGAACACATTCTTGCCATAAATTTCAGAATTTGGTTAGTTTCCTTCTTGAAAAAAATACCTCAGATAAAGGATTCCCAATATCTTGGAAGACCATTTAAGGTTGTCATCACAACTTCTACTTCTTCAACCATATCACCAATGGATTCTAGTTGATCCTTGATTTGAGCTACTCTTGTAAAGTAAGAATACATTGTATTTGAATTTTGATCTCTTACACTTTTGAGGTGATTCCTCAGGGTCATCTTCATATTAATGTTTCTTCCTTCAAATAAACCAGCTAAAGCATCAAACATTTTTATTGGAGTCTCCATTGAGGATACTTGAGGAATCAAGTTATCTTTGATGGAGTTAACTATGATCCTTTTATCTATGATGATATCCTTCTTATACTTGGTCTTGGCCTCAACTTGTTCTGGTTCTTTTACTTCCTCCTTTACAAATCCATCTAGATCATTCTCTTGTAGGATGAGCATGATCCTTAACTTCCACGATCTGAGGTTTTCAGCACCTTCAATATTTTCATCTAGCTTGGTATTCTTTTTCATCTTTAATAGAATGAGAAATTCAAATGGAATAAGGAGGAGTTGTACTTACTTGAGGAAAAAAACTTTTGATTGACCTCCTTCTGGATGACATAGGGTTTGGTGCAGAAACCCTATTTTTTCAGTTGGGATCACTAATAGAGTTGAGTGATGGAGAATATGCACCTCCCTAGGGCAAGGTAGATAGTATCTTTATTTTTTTGAGATTGATGATGGAGTCTTAGGAAAAATAAAGCCCTAGTTTGTCTCGGCAGTGGTGGTTGGTCCAAAACTGAAACTTCTTGGAATGTAGTTCTGTCTTCATAGAAAGATGCGCTCTTCAGGGGTGAGTTGAGAGAGCCCTCTTTTCTGTTTTATTTGTTGAGGGATTTTTTTCGAAGTAAAAAACCCTAATGGTGTAGTGTTTCCTTTTAGGGTGGATCTGATACCATGTTAATTTTCCTTAATTTCTTAGATGATATCTTAAAAGAAATTGTCACTAATAATATCATTGAAAGAAAAACAAAAAATAGACATAAGAACATAAGAACACAAATATTTTCCTTGGGAAACCACAAGGGATAAAATGCCACAAAACTTCCTCAATATAGAACTCAACCAGAGCAGTGTAAGACCTAGACAACTGCTTCTCTCTTCTTTCTGGTGCACTAATATTTCTCTCTCTTGCACAACAACTTGAGTGAGTGCATACAAATGAATGAGAGCGCCTCCCTATTTATATTCTTCAGTTGAATTGACCTCTAACCTAAGAGGGCCGGCTTGTCTAACTGTCTGGGATGAATTTGTAAATTTTTCAGCACACTCCCAACCCTGTTTCAACCTCAATTTTAAATATTGTTTAATGCACAACCCAATTTAAAGATATTCTACAAATTAATTTATTTCTCTTAAATAAAAGATGATTGAAACACAATATTTTTTTTTTACAAATTTAATGAGCAACAATTAAAAAACTCATTCACACATAAAAAATCAGACTCAGGAATTTTAGTCAAATTACCCAGAAAAAACCCCAACCTTTAGGGAAAACCTGTGAGAGATAAATTCCTTGTTTACATTTAAATAATACAATAGTAAGCAAAAATTTTCAGTCACAAATTATCTTAAACAACCGATTAAAACCAGCCTCAAATTTCATGCCAAAATTAAAAATGTCAAACCCAGAAATTTCTGTGTGCAACCTCCTACAAAATCGTGCTGCTATAGAACTATGTGCATGCTATACGAAAAGACTGTACAACCTGTATTGTACAATCACTTCCTCGAAAATCATGCCCGCTGAAGCATAGAATTTCTATCTCGAAATTCATGCCCACCTATTTGCCTCAAAATTCGTGCTATGTACGAATTGAAAAGTACTATATAGGCAGTACTATACGACTGCAATAATTTCTCTTAATGCTGCCTCAAAAATCATGCCCTTTGAACTGTTGTACCTTCACCTTGAAATTTGTTCCAAGAAAAATACTTCATCTACATTTTTCCTCTTTCTTAGAAAATTGACTCTCTCTCTCCAAAATACAAAAAGTGCCTCTTCACATGGAAAATTTTCCTTTTCAGGTAAAAATGGGTGAGTGAGTGAAAGGTCATCTAATCCAAGGGCCCATATTAGATTAGATTATTGGTTGGGATAAAATCACTTTTCTCCACAAATTAAAAATTAATTCACTCACTTTAAAATTTTTTACTTAAAGTACACTTTAATCTCTAAAATGCATTTAATGCTCATATGCAGTCATTAATATAAAGTCCATGTGACATGACCCTTTTTTCTAGTGACTTAGGGAAAATTCACTTAGGAAAGCAACTCCCAAGGTATACAAATTCAACACTCCCTCTTACCGAGGAAGTTTTTCTTCACCACACTCAATTTGTCTCTGAAATGAATAAACTTGCCTCTTCCAAGAGTCTTTGTCAAGATATCTACAACCTGCTAATTAGTGGAAATGTACTACAACTCCACAACTCCTCTCTGAACATAATCATGGATGAATTGGTATCTAATCTCAATAATATTTGACAAGTCATGAAATACATGATTCTCAGAGATTTGGATGCAATTGCGATTGCCACAGTAAAATCACTGTAGGCCTCAGCTCCTGATCAAATAAATCCACCAATAACTTGCGAAGTCATAGTGCCTCACAACTAGCCTGATTGGATTCCATGTACTCAACCTCTCCAGAAATCAAATCAACAGGCTTTTGCTTCTGAATGAACCACGTCACTGCTGCCAAGCCCAAACTGACACAACATCCAGAAGTGCTCTTCTAGTCTACTACACTACTTGCCCAATCTAAATCCGTGAAGCCAACCAAACTAAACCCATCCGATCTCCTATAATCCATACCATAATCCACTATACCTGTAAGGTATCTCAACACATGTTTTGTGAAAACCCAATGCACTCTCCTAGGCTCCACCATGAACTGACTGAGAGTGTTCACCGCAAAACACAAATCTGGCCTAAAGTTGACCAAATACATCAACGAACCTATGAGTTGACTATATAAGGTAGGATCCACCAAATCTCTCTCAGAAGCATGGAGCTTCTTCCAATTGGAGACCATAGGTGTAGACATCGGCCTGCAATCCTCCATCTGAAATATCCTCAGAATATCCACTGCATACTTTCCTTGCCTTAGGAAAATATGACCTGGCTCCTGCCAAACCTCCAATCCCCAAAAATAATGCATCAACCCAATGTCAGTCATCTCATACTCTGAAGCAAGATATCTCTTACAAACTGCAATAGGTCTCTTCCCACATGTGATAAAAAAATCATCCACATATAATAGAAGAATGAGCAGATCATCTCCAACCATGATGAAATAGAGATTTAGATCGACCTCACTCTACTGAAAACCCATCGACAGTAAGTACGAGTCTATCCTGGAATACCAAGCTCGAGGATCTTGATTCATCCCATACACTGGGATTTATTCATCTTACACACATGAGAATCTCTCTCATGAATCTTAAAGCCCTATGCATTCTCCACATAAACCTCCTCCTTTATGATTCCATTGAGAAATGTAGTCTTCACATCCATTTGATGGATCTTCCAACCCATTTCCATAGTAATGGAAATCAATGATTTGATAGAAGTATAACTAGCAACCGGTACAAAAGTCTCATCATAATCAAATCCCTCTACCTGTGAGAACCCCCACGCCAAAAACCGAGCCTTGTATTTCTCCACACTTTCATCTGCAACATGCTTTACCTTGTAAATCCATGGAGAAGTCACCACTGACTTCCCCTCAGGTATTAGAAGAATCTCCCTAAAATTGTTCTTCATGATGGAATGGTACTCTTCCATCATGGAATCTCTCCAAACATGATGTTGAGAGGCCTCCTCAAAAGTAGATGGCTTCGAATCACGAATACTAGAAATCAATTCCATACCCAACCTCTCTGGCATCACTATAGCCCTCACTAGCTCCTTGGGTGTTCCAAACTCCTTAGCTTCCTTTTGGGTCTCCCGAATCCATTTAGGCTTCTTCTTCCCTAAAGAGTTTCTCCCAAACTGGTCTATCATCATTTGAGGAACTCCCAGAAGTAGAAGGCCTAGAAACCCGTGTAACAGGACCTGGTGAACCAACAACTGGTGAGCTCTATGATTCGGTAGCTTTGTATGGTGAACCTATGACCTGAGAACAGAAAAATGTCCTTGAAGAACCTGTTGGCTGAACCACTGACTATGAAGACCATGTGCCTGCACTCTGTGGTCCAGTAACCCTAGAAACCTATGAACCTGTCATCTCTACTAACAGTATGTTGGCAAGAAACGCCCTCCAGAGCAATTTGAACATAATAAATTCCAAATGTGCCATTCGAAATAAATCTTATGAACGATATTTGATATCATAACCTAAATCAATGCCCATATATAGATATTTTAGGAGTGTCCTCAAAATCTTTGATTCTGAAGGCACTCCCAATAGAAGTTGAATCGATCGTTTGATTTGGAGAGATCACCATCAGTTTATGTCAAATTTGAATCTCTTGGTTTTAACCCCTCATTTCTTTTGATCATCCAAAAAATTATAGTCCTGAAGGTTAGTAGCTCCTAATTTCACCCCATTTATCACTCATGCATATTCGAGGCCAAATGAATTTATTCTATCAGTGATTTTTGGCTATTAGTCTAGGCAAGTGATTACATGTTATGATACTTGTTTATTTTCAATTCCTATAGGAGATCTAACAAAGATTTTTTCACTTCTAAATTATTTATCTCATCATGTTAGTCATAAGGTTAAAAAGTGTATGTAATATAATTTTCGTACGTCATAAATTATTAAACACTTATCCTTATGACAAATTTTGAATTTTCGAAGTGAGTCAGTATTAAAGTCCATCATAAGGGGTTAAGATATTTTTCAGAGTTTTGATATAGGTTTGGTTACGTTATCAATTGTTTCCTTGTCATTATAATATCAACCTTGATCCTAAGTACATCCATTACAATCTTATTTAGTAACAATATTATTGTGATATTCAATGAATGAAGAATTAGGGCATTGTAACCATTCAATCATGTTTTGAAACAATGAGTTTTCTAGGCTATCACAACATTATGAAAATGTCAATCAACACTGAGGTTATGATTGAAATTAGGGTTTTTTGATACCCGTGTTACCTGAAGGTTCGCCACCTGTCGATTTTTCATCATGCAAACATCACACTTAAGCAGTCGCTTGCTCGTTTTCCCGCAGATCATTATGGCGTGGTAAATGTTTCTAAACCTCATTAACTTTTCAATTCGCAAGTATGATGACATTGCAGGGAAATTCATAGTGCTTTGATAAAATAGGGCATTTTGGAGTGTTATTTGAAATGTCTTGACTATGGATTAATCGATTGTGTGTTTCAGTCCGGTTTTGGAAAACCTTGATACTTTGTGTAATCGCTACCATGGCTCGAGTGTCGAGGTTTGAACTTATAGGAGATGAGTATTTGGATGTAGCCCTTGAGTGTTGCGAGGTGATACTTAGGGTTGGATGGCTAAAGTTTTTATAGAATTTCTCTGGGTTCAACATAGAAACTTCCAAGGTGTTTGCAGCATCGTTTGATGGGGTTAATGCACAGGTTGGGGATATTGAATTAAGATTGACTGAAGAGTTTATTTCTCAGGCCATTGGGTTACCACAGACAGGTGAATGATGGTACATAGGCAAGCATGTAAAAAATGATGATTGGAAGGAGTTTCTTACTCCAGCTCACCGGCAAACGAAATACAAATCCAGTTTCCCCTCGAGGTTGCTCATGAAAAATGGCGTTCTTTGCTCAAGCTGATCATCAGGTACGTTACCTATGAGGATAGGCTCTCCCAAACCCAATTCTATCACCTCCAACTGTTAATGATATTTAAGGGACACCCTGTGAATATACCTTACTATTTCTTGAATAGCCTGAATAGCCTGCATAAGATGGCTGGCACCTATCAAATGAACGTAGGGGATAAGGAGAGAAGTCCGTTTCACCTCATATTAATTAAAATTCTCGTGTCCTATCGGTTAAGAGAATTAGGAGAAGCTTGGGAATCTTTCCTCATGCATAATGGGTTTGGTGAGAATGAAGAATGGCCCAGACAGACGCCTAGACTTAGACGTAGGCGTATAAAAGATGTAGAAGCTGAGCCAGAGTTAGAAGACTCTGGTTCTCAGGGCAATATGGACAATGAAGCATCTGGACCTAGCCAAATCTGGAATGTCAGTGGTGTTAAATTCGAGACTAAGACAAACCCTAAGGTTCCTGTTGATAATCCTCAAAATTGAGCGAGAAAACCGGCAATCACAATACCCTGTCATAATGAAATTTTTCCTTGTTCATAGGCTAATATTAGTCAGAAACTAGCTGAAGAACAAATTAGCAGAAGTTTGAGTAATCAGGCTATTTGTAGGACAACTCGTAGTATGAAAGCTACCCTTTTTTCCACAAGAGACCTGAGCATTGGCGATACCCTTGTTATTGAAGTAAGTGACTCCTCTGAACCTTGTCACAATCTAGTCCCCATTAGCCCATCCTTTATGGATTTGAAATATGTGTCTGCCTCTGGAAATGATGTTGTTGACAGTCAACAAATGAATCCTGAATGTGATATGGATCAAGAAATTGATCAGAGGCCTAACAGAGTCGAAGAGGATAGGGGAGGGTTGAATGTAGGATCAAAGAAACAAATTAATAAGAATCCTTATGCTCAGGTTATCTCATCACTAGAAACTGACTTGAAGGAGGCTGAAGTTATCAAGTCATCTGCTATGGATGAAGTTGAAAATCTAAAAAATGATTTAGCTTCTTGGATTGAGAAATGGAGTGTTCTGAGGGAAAAGAAGCATAAGTATAAAACTCAGATTAAAAAGATTCTATTGAGGAATCGAAGGTTGATAAAACAGAATAGGATTGCTGAATTCAGGGCTATTAGATCTAAATATAAGCTAGATGAGGCAAGGATAAATGGATCAATTAGACTTTCTATCGAATCAACTTTTAAAATATGACAGTTTTTTTTTTTTGTAATAAATTCCAATTTTGGTCTTATGGTTTTAAATCTTCAATCATGTATGTAGATGATTCCAAAATTAGTCTCCATAGGTCAGTAATATCTTGGTATTTGTTGTTGTTTATTCTTAGTGCAAAGTTTTATTATTCAATGAGGATATCTGTAGAATTGAAATTTTGTAGACATCCTGTACATTTCTATGTGATTATTATTTGCACTTTCCTAACAAATTCTGTTTGAAATTGTTAGGTATTAATGACTACGTGACATGGAGTTAGATGCTGTGTTGTTTTTGTGGTTTCAATTGAAGGCCATTTCAAAGATGCAACTGAGTGCTGGTTTTGTTGTTCATGCGCTCATGTTCCTTACCATTATCAATATGGGTTATCGAATATAGGGATGATATGTTCTAGGCATAATGACACTGGATTATCTAGTAGGTTACCTATTTCTTTGCACGTTATTCCCTCCTGGCAGTTATACAACGACATCCTATGATCTTGGTCTTTTCGTTGTCCTATATTTGGATAAAACCCATGTATCATCATGAAAATAGGAGCATTAGTTAATTAGTTGTTATTTATGTTCCCTTTATAAACAAGTTTCAAACATGAGTAAATGGTTCGATTCCTAAGACTTGTGGAGAAAAGATATTTGCGAGTTTTATATTACATTCTATTGTGCTTGTTTTTTTTTGGAACTTATTCTGAAGATTACTGGATGCTATAGAATACTTAAGACCTTAGCTAAGTCTTCTAATTATTTTATATTGTGCTAATGATGTTCTCCTTTGTTAAATTTCATTTTCATATATATATATATATATCGTCATATTGTATGTGAAACCATTCTTTCATGGATCTTGAATGATTACATCATCTTGAAATGTGAATGATTTTCTATTATGTTTGAAGTGAGTGAGTTTCTTCATGATTTTTCGATTGATCATGAAACTGTGTTACATGAAATATTAACTATGTAAGCTGACCTTGTTCTGTCTTCATGTTAATATACGATTGTATCTGTCATATTTCAATATTATGTTAGATTTAGATTGATAACATGTTTTATTTTATATTTAAATTATATTGTAATGAGATATTATCTTATTGTGAGTTGATTTAGTTTTAGTTCTGTTAATTGTAGACTTCTCTAACAAATGTGGAATTGCAGACTACCTTATACATTGAGACCTGTTGTTGAGTCCAAATTTCGTGCTTTCAGCTGAGATAGTTAGCTTGCATTTAGGTCATTGTAGGATAGAATTAGGAGTTACTATTTTTAGTACTTAGTTTGAGTTAGTCTTCAGCATTAGTCAGTCTTTAGGTTGAATCTCTATGATTTGTTAGAATATATAGTTAAGTAAACCTTGCCACATAGACCTAAGGAGACTCTCTGTTTTTGAGAGCACATTATACAGGCAGCAGGGCCTTGGTCTTGTGAGAGACAGTCACTCCAAACACACATAAGGTTGCAGTAAGTCCATGTGTGGGCTATCTTTCCGTTGTTGGCCTAGGTCAGTACATTCGGCCAACAAATGGTGCTAGAAGGATGGCCTGAGCTTAAAGCTCAATGGCTGATCAATCACATAACGCTCCTACCAGTAATCAAACTTCTTCCCCCCTCACAAGTTTTGGAATATTGTCAACCCTGATCTCTACATCACAACCCAAAGTTGTAAACACTTCATTTTTTAGATGCAGTTAGGACCATTATTGAAAGGGACCCAACTGTCTCACCAAATTTCCCAGAGTAGATAAATCAAACCTTAGAGGAATCCCATAGAATCTTAAGTAGAGCCTATTCTCACCAAACGGGGATCCCTTCGATCAATTTTGGTTTACCAAGCAGAGCTCATTTTCAAACCTTAGTAGTGACTGAGTCAGTTTCCGATCCAATTGGAGAAGAGCCTCTTGAACCATTAAGAGGGTCTCTTGACTACAACATAACCTACCTAAACACCCTGACAAACTGCTACCTAAGTTTGACCCAGATGATAAGGGCCTGACTGAAAATCACATTGACAAATTCATCCTGGCTGTTCAGACTATGAATGTTTAGCATGAAGATGTGGTATGTCGACTGTTCCCTTTAACTTTCGAAGGAAAAGCTGTAGTTTGGTATTTTTTCCTTACTCAAGGATCCATAACTAGCTGGAGTGATTTTAGTTAGGCATTCCTAAACAAGTTTGGTGAAGATAAAACCCCTACCGTGTTAGCTCTAGAATTAGCTAGAATCAAGATGGAGAGTAAGGAAAGGATAAAAGACTTCAATCAATGTTTCCTTACTCTCTTGAATAAGACACCAGTAGCCTCCCAACCTCCAGAAGATATCATAATCAAGAATTATGCTTCAACATTACCTAAATACCTGGGTATGTTTGTGAAACAAGCGGGTAAAATCGTATTAGTTGAAACCTTCGAAGAAGAAATAAAGGTTGAAAAGAATTAGTTGACGTTTGAACCAGAAAACAATGGCAAAACTAATGGTTCTCTTTGTAAATTCAACGAAGGTTCTGTTAAAACCAACATGGATAAAAAGGATGCTCCTGCTTTCGATGTAGAAAAATTACAACAAGAAATTAGGTCTCTCACGAATGAAGTAGTGATACTAAAAAGGAATAATGGGGAAGGTACTTCAAATAGAGGGAATTTTAAAACCCCATACCGACCATATACATCACCAAATGATAGGCAAAACACCCCTCCTGACATATCAACTAATGAGGAAGTTTTTAATACTATAAGGGATGTTTATGCCTTACCTGATACTTCAATCGATCAGGAGTTAGATGAAGATCGTGAACTTGAGCATCCTGAAACCGAAGAGGAAGCTAATGAGGATCCCTTCCCATTTAATTGCCATTTCTGGGATAGTTCAGCCAAAGAGGGAGATTCTAATGATCATTCTGTCTTTGTCAACCAACACACCCATAATACTAGAAGTAGAGGGCCTGTAGATTCGCAGCCGTCATCAACACCTAAGAACAATTCCCAAAATTCGAATCAGAAGCATGTGACTCAAGGTATAGATCTCCAATATGAGATCATAGAAGATCTCAAGAAACAGAGGGAAAATATCAGTATGTTTGATTTATTTAAAATTTACCCTATGCCTAGGGGTTCAATACTTTCAAACTTAACGACTTCATCAAACCCTAAAATGAAAAATCAGCTCTCTGTTCCTTTTGTCAATAACCTTGATCATTCAACTAGTAAAACGACAGTTGGTTTTAATAGTAATATCAAAACAACAGCTGATAAAGATGCACTGATAGGTAAGAACTCCAAATATACAACTCCTCCCTTTCTACTAACGTTTGAAATATTCAATCGAAATGTTCATAAATGTATGATCGATTTTGGAGCTTCATCAAACGTCATGCCCTATTTGGTCTGTAAGAAGCTGAATGCCAAACCCACTCCTTGTGAAATTCAAATCAGCCAGTTAGTTCGATCTAAGGTAAAAATTGTCGGAGAATTAAAAGGAGTAATGATCATAATGGCTACTAATCCACATATCTTCCAGGTTATTGATGTAGTGGTAGTAGACATACCAAATGTTTATGGGTTTTTCTTGAGTCATGACTGGTCTCAAGCCTTAAAACGATATTTTTCAACCGATTGGTCACACTTGTGGTTACCTAAAAATGGGTAACCAAATAAGATTAGGATTGATAGGGAGAGGTACATGAAACACACAGTGACTGAGATTAACTCTCCCAATGAACCAGTCTTGTTTAGTGATCTATTTTGGGAAACTATGGATACAATTCCGATTTGGGAAGTTTTCCTGCACTTAAATCCGCATTTACTAATTCTGTAAATAAATCAGAAATTTTACATTGTGATTTTTAGGAAGCTGTTCCTAGTTTGATTAACACTATGAATAATGTAAATGATGTAATTAGTCTTGTTGATAAGCCTTGGCATCTGTACTTTGGTGATTCTCGATCCAAGGAAGGTACAGGAGTAGGTTGCATGCTCCTAGACCCCGCATGAAACAAATTTATGATATCTTGTAGGCTGGAATTTATTTGCACAAATAACACAGTTGAATATGAGGCCCTCATCCAAGGACTTAAGAAGGCATTGGACTTAAATGTTAAGGTTCTAATTACATTTGGTGATTCTGAAATTATTGTTCGACAAGTACGTAATTCCATTCATTGCTTATCTAATCATTTGCAAAGTTATCAAAAATATGTATGGAGTTTAATTTCAGCACTTGATGCTTTCAATATCGAATCTATTCCTCGTTTTCAAAATAAAAAAGCTGACCTTTTGGCAAACGTAGTTTCGTGACTCATTCCCGCAGAAATTTTTTCTCCCAATATTTTTTCTATTGAATTATTGTTTAGACCGTCGATCCTCGATAACATCACTAATTGGCATGTTTTTAATGATGATTCACAGATTATTGCCTTCTTAATAGGAGAAGATGCTTTTAAGGAATCAACAATTGACGAGATCACACATGACGAAGATTTGCACAATTTCTCAATAATTCATCCACCTCAGCTGGTTGACCAATATTTTGAGTTGGTAAATTCGATCCCTATCTCAGTCCTTAGGCTCGAAAATTTTTATGACCTGCATGATAAGTTCAAGGGAGTGCCTAATTACAAGACGAATAGTTCCAACATGCATTATGAAACCATAAATTTAGGCACAAAATCTAGTCCTCAAAATATTAATTTAGGATCAAACTACACCCCAAATGAAAAATCAGCCTTCCTGAAACTATTTAGTGAATTCAAGTATGTATTTGCGTAGTCCTACGATGATCTGAAGACTTTTGATACCCAGATCATACAACACGTAATACCTATGAAATCTCAGTCAAAACCGTTCCAACAGAAATTAAGGAAAATACACCCTGCCTTAGAACCAGCAGTAAAGAAAGAATTGAATAAATTACTTACTCCTTGGATCATATTTCCTGTACGCCATACACAGTGGGTGGTGAACCTTGTCCCTGTTAGGAAGAAAAATGGAGATATTCGGTTATGTGTAGATTTTTGAAACTTAAACCGATCATCAAAGAAGGACAAATATCCCGTTTCGCCCATTGAACAAATCCTCCAAAAGGTGTCAGGTGCTCAGATGTTGTCTTTATTAGACGGTTTTTTTTACTACAATCAGGTTCCAGTCTCTCCCGCAGACTAGTTTAAAATCACTTTTAGGACCCCTTGGGGAACCTATGCCTACAGGAAAATTCCCTTCGGATTGATAAACGTTGGGGCTACATTTCAAAGGGCGATGGATGCTGCCTTCAGAGGTCTTATAAATCACTCTGTTGTTGTCTATTTGGACGATGTCACTGTGTTTTCCAAAAACAAATCTGACCACATTTTACACTTACGTAAAGTGCTTGAACGTTGCAGGAAGTTTGTTATTTCCCCTAACCCTAAAAAGACAATATTTGCGGTAACTGAGGGAATTTTGGTAGGGTTTGTAGTGTCAAAAGAAGGGATTATGATTGATCTAGAAAGAACAGAGGCTATCTCTAGGATTCCTTTTCCTGTTACTAAGAAATCCATGCAATCCTTCATGGGAAAGATAAATTTTGTAAGGAGATTTGTTCCAAGTTTCTTTGAGATCATATGCCCACTGCAGAATATGATTAAGAAAGACAGTAGTTTTTCATGGGGGGATAAAGAAAAAGAGTCAGTTATCAGAATTAGAGAGGCCATAGCTAAGGCACCTGCACTTGTGAGTCCTGACTTTAAGAAAGACTTTATTCTTTATACTTTTGCATCTGACATATCTTATGCAGCTGTTCTTACTTAGAAGAACCAGCGTGGGGATGAAGTGCCTATCTCCTTAATGAGCTTGAACTTAAAAGGAGCTGAAATGAACTACCATGAAGTGGATAAATAGGCTTTTGTTGTGTTCAAAGTGGTAAAACATTTTCACCCTTATCTCCTTAAATAGAAAACCAAGGTAATTGTTCCATTCTTTGCCGTAAGAAATTTGCTAGTACAAAAGGAGCTTGGAGAAAAAAGGGCACATTGGATGGCTTCCCTTCAAGAGTATGACCTAGAGATCAAACCCTCTCAAGTCATACATGGTTTGGGGTTGTGTAAACTGGTTGCTGAATCAGTACATCTGCCTGCTTACCAGAATGACATACCTTTAGATGACACCTTGCTCCAGAAGGAGGTTCGTTTTATCCCAGATCCAACTGGTTCATGGTACAATGATATTCGAACTTATCTTGAAACTGGCAGTGCTCCAGACCATTTGGACCCAAAGAAGAAAAGAGCGGTAATACTAAAATCAACACCCTATCAATTGGTAAATAATGTACTTTTCAGGAAAAATGCAGATGGAGTTTTGCTTCATTGTTTAGAAAAGGAGGAGTCTATTTTAGTTTTATCACAACTGCATGATGGGCCTACTGGTGGCCACTTTGTTGTGATACTACTACTCATAAAATTCTAAGAGCTAGTTATTTTTGGCAAACTCTATTTAAAGATGCCCATGCTTTCATTAGAAGGTGCCAAGATTTCCAGACTACAGCTGGCAGAGTCAGAAAACCAATGTTTCCTTTATAGCCTGTGGTCGTGGATAGGCCTTTCCAACAGTGAGGAATAGATATCATTGGACCAATAAATACCTCCTCCTCTCTTCAACATAAGTACATCATAATTGCCACTGACTATTTTACTCAATGGTCTGAAGCAGAACCAATGCGGGTGGTCAATACAAATCAGGTATTGCAGTTTCTTGAAACTAACATAATTACTAGATTTGGAGTGCCTGAATCTCTTGTATTTGATAATGCATCTTATTTTTCTTCTGGAGAATTAACTGAATTTGCATTAGAAAAGGGAATTAGAATCATATATTCAGGTAACTATTACCCACAAGGCAATGTCCTTGCTGAATCAACTAATAAGAACTTGCTGAAAATTCTGAAGAGATCCATAGCTGAGCATCATAGGAACTGGCATACTGTTCTGTATCAAGCCCTCTGGACTGATAGGGTTACCCCAAAATAATCTGTTGGTAACTCTCCCTTCTTTTTGGTATATGGAGTAGATGCTATTCTTCCCCCAAATCTGTTTTTTCCTTCATTATAGCTTGCACGAGTTGTACACGAAACTAAGTGTTCAGCCATTGAAGAAAGAATCAATATGCTTTTGAAATTGGAAGAAAAACGAGAAAATGCTAAGACACATTTTGCGAAACACCATCAAATTGTTAAGTCATGGTTTGATCGTCGCTCATCCTCAAACATGGAGTTACAAGTAGATGATCTGGTTTTGAAATGGGACAAAGCACATGAAGATAAAGTGGAGCATACTAAATTCCAACGTCTTTGGTTAGGTCCATATGTAATAGCAGAAAATTTTGGTCCTACTACTTTTCATTTGCAGACTTTGCAAGGACAGCTCGATACCCTCCCGGTAAATGGGCATATCCTTAAAACGTATTTTCAGTAATCTCATATCATCGAGTCATTTTCATTGTATATTCCAGTGTGTAGATTTATGTACATATTCTTGGTTCCATTCTGATTTCTAGTTAGAGTTTACGATCTTGTATTAACTAATTATCTTCTTCCCTGTCATCATTATGTTTACTCATTGGAAATTTTAGACGATAGGTCATGAAAATAATTCAATTCTTCGAGATCATTCAATGTACATAAGATTGCATACCTACCTCTAAATAGTTGTTTTATTCGACGCATCTCCTTCCTTCTCTCACAAAATTCACTATAAATCATTTTGCATGGACCTTAGGGAGAACTTGATGGTGAAATATGTCAAATAGAAATGACTAAAATACATATCAGATCATAACCATTGATGGTGGATGGAAATATTTGATGTCTCATAAGTGATCTATTTTCAAACCGGAATAAGTTTTAACCTCTACAAGTTTTTCTTAACAATCCTTGACTGTTGTATCTGGGTGCCTTCCTATAAACCAATATCTCAGGAAATCTATTTACTGATACCAATGAACGTCTACTAACCCTAAAGGTTTTTTGAAGATATCTAGTCGTCTTTAAGCTATCTTAAGAAGTTTGTGGTTTTATCCCTCATTTTTGTGAATACATCTGGTGATTTAGCCAGGGCAGTACTCTTGAAATCAAAGTAAATATAAAAGAGGTTAATCAAGAAATAGGAGGTCTCATCACGAGCCGATCTATTTATGATCATAGGTTCTATTGGAATGACATTGGCAAAAATTTGGTTACCAAGCCAATGACAGCAATTCTCGGTCGAACAAACTGAGAGACAGGAGGTCTCATCACAAGCTGGCCTGATTAGTTTCTGGTAGGATTGGTGAATAAAGCTATCATTATTTGGTCACCAAGCTAAGATAGTATTCCTGATTAATTATTTTATATTTACCCCTGTGTATATTATTTGTATATATACTAACAAAAAAAATATAAAATATAAAATATTAAAAAAAAAGAAGGAAAAGAAAATAGAGAGTATTGTCTGCTATTTTGCTTGAATGAGGGCAAAGTCAACAGATGTTCTAAAGAAGCCACATTATATTGGTATTGGCTAACTTGTCTTTGGTGTTATAGATCTACGTTGGATTCAAGTCATTTTACTTTACACCTACCCGAGGTTGAATAAGATCAGGAACACCCAGATAACAACCATAGGATTGTTTTGAGAAATCTGTTGAGGCCTAATTATATGCTTAGATTGGTTTGGATATGGAATAATTTTAGCATATATTTGATGCTTATGGACATCATTTTTTATTATCTGAAGTGTGGATTCTTTTTTCGCAGACATAACTGGTTCGGTCCTAGCATGTCGCCGATTGTTGGCAAGCAAAACCCTCCGAAGCAATTTGAACATAAGAAATTCCAAATGTGCCATTCGAAATAAATCTTATGAACGATATTTGATATCATAACCTAAATCAATGCTCATCTATAGATATTTTAGGAGTTTCCTCAGAATCTTTGATTCTAAAGGCACTCCCAATAGAAGCTGAATTGATCGTTAGATTTGGAGAGATCACCATCAGTTTATGTCGAAATTGAATCTCTTGGTTTTAACTCGTCATTTCTTTTGATCATCCAGAAAATTATAGTCTCGAAGGTTAGTAGCTCCTAATTTCACACCATTTATCACTCATGCATATTCGAGGCCAAATGAATTTATTATATCAATGATTTTTGGCTATTAATCTAGGCAAGTGATTACATGTAATGATACTTGTTTCTTTTCAATTCGTATAGGAGATCTAACAAAGATTTTTTCGCTTCTAAATTATTTATCTCATCATGTTAGTCATAAGGTTAAAAAGTGTATGTAATATAATTTTCGTAAGTCATACATTATTATACACTTATCCTTATGCCAAATTTTGTATTTTCGAAGTGAGTCAGTATTAAAGTCCATCATAAGGGGTTAAGATATTTTTCAAAGTTTTGATATAGGTTTGGTTACGTTATCAATTGTTTCCTTGTCATTATAATATCAACCTTGATCCTAAGTACATCCATTACAATCTTATTTAGTAACATTATTATTGTGATATCGATGAATGAAGGATTAGGGCATTGTAACCATTCAATCATGTTTTGAAAGAATGAGTTTTCTAGTCTATCACAACATTATGAAAATGTCAATCAGCGCTGAGGTTATGATTGAAATTAGGGTTTTTTGATACCCGTGTTACCTGAAGGTTTGCCACCTGTCGATTTTCCATCATGCGAACATCACACTTAAGCAGTTGGTTGCTCATTTTCCCGCAGATCATTATGGTGTGGTAAATGTTTCTAAACCTCATTAACCTGTCAACTCGCAATTATGATGACATTGTAGGGAAATTCATAGTGATTTGATAAAATAGGGAATTTTGGAGTGTTATTTGAAATGTCTGGACTATGGATTAATCGACTGTGTGTTTCAGTCTGGTTTTGGAAAACCTTGACAGTTTGTGTAATTGCTACCATGGATTCGGTGTCGAGGTTTGAACTTATAGGCGATGAATATTTGGATGCAGCCCCTGAGTGTCGCAAGGTGATACTTAGGGTTGGATGGCTAAAGTTTTTATAGAATTTCTCTGGGTTCATCGTAGCAACTTCCAAGGCGTTTGCAGCATCGTTTGATGGGGTTAATGCATAGGTTGGGGATATTGAATTAAGGCTGACTGAAGATTTTATTTCTCAAGCCATTGAGTTACCTCAGACAGGTGAACAATGGTACAAAGGAAAGCATGTAAAAAATGACGATTGGAAGTAGTTTCTTACTCCAGTTCACTGGCAAACGAAATACAAATCTGGTTTCCCCTCTAGGTTTCTCATGAAAAATGGCGTGCTTTGCTCGAGCTGATCATCAGGTACATTACCTGTGAGGGTAGGCTCTCTCAAACCCAATTCTATCACCTTCGACTGTTAATGATATTTAAGGGACACCCTGTGAATATGCCTTACTATTTCTTGAATAGCCTACACAAGATGGCCTGTGCCTATCAAATGAACGTAGGGGATAAGGAGAGAAGTCTGTTTCATCACAGATTAATTAAAATTCTCGTGTCCTATCGGTTAATAGAATTAGGAGAATCTTGGGAATATTTCCTCATGCGTAATTGGTTTGGCGAGAATGACAAATGGCACTAAAAGAGGGATAGACTTAGACGTATGCGTATAAAAGATGAAGAAGCCGAGCCGGAGTTAAAAGACTCTGGTTCTCAGGGAAACTTGGAAAATGAAGCATTTGGACCTAGTCAAATCCTGAATGTCAGTGGTGTTAAATTTGAGACTGAGACAAACCCTGAGGTTCTTGTTGATAATCCTCAAACTCGAGCGAGAAAACCAGCAATCACAATACCCTGTCATAATGAGATTTTTCCTTGTTCATAGGATAATATTAGTCAGAAACCAGATGAAGACCAAATTAGCAGAATTTTGAGTAATCAAGCTATTCGTAGGACAACTCGTAGTATGACAGCTGCCCTTTTTTCCAGAAGAGACCTGAGCATTGTCGATACCCCTGTTATTGAATTAAGTGACTCCTCTGAACCTCATCACAATCCAGTCCCCATTGGACCAACCTTTATGGATTTGAAATATGTGTATGCCTATGGAAATGATGTTGTCGATAGTGAATAAATGAATCGTGTATGCGATATGGATCAAGAAATTGATCAGAGGCCTAACAGAGTCGAAGAGGACAAGGGAGGGTTGAATGTAGGATCAGAGAAACAAATTAATAAGAATCCTTATGCTTAGGTTATCTCATCACTAGAAATTGACTTGAAGGAGGATGAAGTTATCAAGTCATCTGCTATGGATGAAGTTGCAGGTCTAAAAACGAATTTAGCTTCTTGGATTGAGAAATGGAGTCTTCTGAGGGAAAATAAGCTTAAGTATAAAACTCAGATTAAAAAGCTTCTATTGATGAATTGAAGGTTGATAAAACAAAATAGGATCAACGAATTCAGGGCTGTTAGATATAAAGCTAAGCTATATTAGGTGAGGATAAATGGATCAATTAGACTTGCTGTCGAATCAGCTATTAAAATCTGACAGTTTTTTTTTTGTATTAAATTCCAATTTTGGTCTTATGGTTTTAAATCTTCAATCATGTATGCAGATGATTCCAAAATTAGTCTCTACAAGTCAGTAATATCTTGGTCTTTATTGTTGTTTCTTCTTAGTGCAAAGTTTTATTATTCAATGAGGATATCTGTAGAATTGAAATTCTGCAGACATCATTTACATTTCTATGTGATTATTATTTGCACTTTCCTAACAAATTCTGTTTAAAATTATTAGGTATTAATGATTATGTGACATGGAGTTAGATGTTGTGTTATTTTTGTCGTTTCAATTGAAGGCTGTTTCGAAGATGCAAATGAGTGCTAGTTTTGTTGTTCCTGTGCTCCTGTTCCTTAACATTATCAGTATGGGTTATCGAATATAGGGATGATATGTTATAGGGATAATGACACTGGATTATCTAGTAAGTTACCTATTTACTTGCACGTTATTCCCTCTCGGTGGTTATACAATGACATTCCTATGATGTTGGTCTTTTCGTTGTCCTATATTTGGATAAAACCCATGTATCATCATGAAAATAGGAGCATTAGTTAATTAGTTGTTATTTCCATTCCCTTTATAAACAAGTTTCACACATGAGTAAATGGTTCGATTCCTAAGACTTGTGGAGAATGGATATTTGACAGTTTTATATTACATTCTGTCGTGCTTGTTCTTTTTTGGAACTTATTCTGAAGATTACTAGATGGTACAGAATACTTAAGACCTTAGCTAATTCTTTTAGTTATTTTATACTGTGCTAATGATGTTCTCCTTTGTTAAATTTCATTTTCAGATATATATATATCGTCATATTGTATGTGAAACCATTCTTTCGTGGATCTCGAATGATTACATCATCTTGAAATGTGAATGATTTGTTGTTATGTTGGAAGTGAGTGAGTTTCTTCACGATTTTTTGATTGATCATGAAACTGTGTTTCATGAAATATTAACTGTGTAAGCTGACCTTGTTCTGTCTTCATGTTAATATACGATTGTATCTGTCATATTTCAAGATTATGTTAGATTTATATTGATAACAGGTTTTATTTTATATTTAAATTATCTTGTAATGAGATATTATCTTATTGTGAGTTGATTTAGTTTTAGTTCTGTTAATTGTAGACTTCTTTAACAAATGCAGAATTGCAGACTACCTTATACATTGAGACCTGTTGTTAAGTACAAATTTCATGCTCTCAGCTGAGATAGTTAGCTTGCATTTAGGTCATTGTAGGATAGAATTAGGAGTTACTATTTTTACTACTTAGTTTGAGTTAGTCTTCAACATTAGTCAGTATTTAGGTTGAATCTCTATGATTTGTTCGAAGATTTGGTTAAGTAAACCTTGCCACATAGACCTAAGGAGACTCTCTATTTTTGAGAGCACATTATACAGGTAGCAGGGCCTTGATCCTGTGAGAGACAGTCACTCCAAACACACATAAGATTGTAGTAATTCGAGTGTGTGGGTTGTCTTTTTGTTGTTGGCCTAGGTCAGTATATTCGGCCAACACGGTACCTGTGATGCTACGTAAGGTGTGGGAACTTGCTGCTCTTCCTGCACTAACTCTCTAGAGTTCCTGAAGGCTTGCTCCTCATAAAATATCACTTCCATCCTCACAACAACCTTCCTTAGAGTAGGAAGAAAAATGTGGAAGGCCGTTGAAATCTCATCATACCCCACTAAGATGCCTCTCGCTGCTGTGGGCTCAAGCTTTGTCCTCTTCTCAAAAGGGACATGTGAGAAAGTTAGACAACAAAATTTACAAAAAATAACTCACCTCGAGATTCTTTCCTATGAACATCTCCTCAAGAGTCTTCTTCCCCAAGGAACGATGGGGAATCCTATTTTGAAGGTATACAACTGTACTACATGCCTTTTCCCAAAGAAATAAAGGAAGAGAATAATCATGTAACATGGCTCTCACTGCTCCAACAATATATCGGTTCTTCCTTTCTTCCATTCCATTCTACTCAGGAGTGTATGGTGCTATCAACTATCTCTGAATTCCCTCCTATCTACAATACTCATCAAAATCCTTGGAGGTATACTCACCCTCATTATCTGATCTAAGTGCTCGAATCCTCCTCCCAGTCTGGTTCTCCACAAGATCTTGGAACTCTTAGAACCTCTGCAAGACCTCCTTAGATTTTTTTCTCTTCAGGAAGTAGATCTAGGTTTTCCTGGAATGGTCATCGATGAATATAACATAATACTCAAGAACTCTCAGAGAAACAACTAACATAGGACCACACAAGTTGGAATGTATCAAATCAAGTACTCCTGTTGACCTACTATCACTGCTCGTAAAAATAGTCTTGGTGTACTTTCCCAAAGAAAACCCCCTGCATACATCACTGTGCTCAGTGATAAACTTAGGAAACCCTGTAACCATGTAGCTCAACATCCTCAAAGATGGATGATGCAGGTGAGCCATCCTCCTATGCCACAACTCACAAATGTCAGTGCTGCTGCAATGTGTCAAAGCATGTTGGGGATGAAACAAGAGCTTGTACAATTTCCCACATCTAATTCCAATGGTGTAAGAAGTAGATGGTACTGAATTGTTGGGAAAACATGCACATGTGCATCCATCAAAGACACCCCAATACCCCTATCCTCGATAATGGAAAATGATATCAATTTCTTCTTCATCCTAGGTACAAACAATGCATCCCTCAAAATCATGGGATTCATGGAATCTCTCTGAAATGTAATGGTCCCACGCCTAATGGATTTGACAAATTTTTCATCACCCAACACAACCTCCATATCTATGCATTACTGTGAAAGCTTTAAGAGCATCTCTCGAGCACTTGTCGTGTGGCTCAAATCTCCACTGTCAATATACCATGTGATGGCGGTGGATGCACTGAAAAATGGCCACTCAATAAGGAATACTCCTTATAAACATCAAGGTTTGCACCAGTGATCATGGATTCTATCTCTCTTTCAACATGCCCAGCACAAAGAGAAAACCCTCTCTCAAATCTATTTGTAAACTCCTCAACCTCTGCTGAAGCTACTGTCTGCTTCTTCTTCTTCTTCTTCTTCTATGGGAATTGTATAGCATAATGCCCAAGCTTCTAACAAGAAAAGAACTTTATAGTGCTCAAGTCCTTCTTCTGTCCATCCTATTTCTTAGCCCCACCCTTCTTGGGGCCCTTCTTGAACTTCTTCTTTCCTTTAGAATTCAAAGCCACATTCTCCTCATCCTCCCTACTATTAGAAGAGTTGTCTTGCACAAGACCTTTTTGGGTCTCCTCTTGAACAAAATCATCCCAAATCCTGTCCCAAGTAGGCAAGTTCTTCCTGGCCACTATAGCCGCCAAAAAAATATCCTAAGGCTTTGCAACCCCATTCAAGGCTATCCGCACTAGCTTAGAACCAGGAGCAACATCCCCTACTTCTGCAAGCTCATCTCTCACCTGAGAGATCATAGTAAGGTAGGGAATCACTCCCTCAACTTTGGACATCTTGATACTCTTCAATATCTCTCTCAAAACCATTTTCCTATTTTCATTTGAGCTTTGAAACAAGGTGTCAAAGCATCCCACATCTGATATGCACAAGTTTTACTAGAAATGTATGGGATAACATGATATTTAACTGCATCTAGAATGATCCTTCTAGCCTTAATGTCCTTCTTGTTGAAGGTAGAAAGTGCTTGTGCATCAGTGGAAGTGGGAACAACAATAGGATTTGTTGTATTATTGTGAACCACTTCATCCCATAACTTATTTTTCTCCAATATAAGCACTAGTATAGATTTCCATGGGACAAAATTCCTAGCCCCATCAATCCTATCCCCCAAATTAAGTCCATTTTCCATTTTCATTGCAAAGTTCAAGTATCAACAAGGTGATACCCACTAACATAAGAAAACACTGTCTTTCTGAAATTTTTCACTGTGTAAAATTCTACTCTTTCTCTGACAAAGCTCTGATACCATGTAAGATTTTTAGCACTCTCCCAACCTGGTTTCAACCTCCATTTTAAAAATTGTTTAATTCCCAACCCAATTTAAAGCTCCGATGCAAATTTAGATTATTCTTAGTGTGGTCCTTAACAATTACTAGTGAGACCTCTTTACTGGATATTTTCCTGACATCTGAGTATAATTTGGTAGATTCCTTTAAATAAATCTCCCTATCATTCTTGTACTTGTCATATATGTCAGCTATAGACTTGAACTTATCACTTGATGCTTCAGGTACCTCTGAGAATTCATATTCTTGAACTTCGAAGGCTGGGCCTTTGACCTTTCCTTGTTTTTTCTTACTTTCAGATTTAACTACTTCTTCTTGTAAAGGGGATTTCTCCCCTATTACGTGCATAAGCACCAACCATAGATCGATGTGATCATAAGGAAGAGTTCAATGGAAAAAACAAGAAACGAAACTACCAACTAAAATCAAATATTTTTATTATTTTTTAACATGTATATTGGCTAAACTAATGCAAGAAAACAAAAAAGTAAACATACCTTTCTCCTGTAAGATGGGACACCATAGCCGTCCTTGGAAGTGGTTCCGCAGCTACATGGGTTGGTTCTCCAGTTGTCTCCACGGACAATTTTCATACGGGGAATGGATCCAAAGTGGGTATGGAGAATGTCTCAATGGACATAGTGGGAAATGACATGGCAATGAGAATGATGACAATTAAGTATGTGGAATACCTGAGAGCACAAATGTCACAATGTAACCACAAGTGAATGAGAAAAAATGTGTTTTTGGAGAGCCATTCACAATGTATTTATAGTATGGTCCTCGGGTTTTTTGACTGAAGGTGGTGACCCATAGTATTTATCTGTGGTTTTTTAACCCTTTCTCTTTTTTAGGGTTTCATACCCCTTTTTATGGTTTTTTTACCATTTTTGGGAGAGAGTGAGGGTAAACCATAATAAATAATGATGTTTTGGAACATTTTTGGCGAAAATACAATTGTGAAGGTCAAAAGTAAGGGAAATATGGTAGGAATATGATGTATGCATATGGTTTATACCATGGAGATCAAGGTGAACACTTTTTAGTGTTAACATATGCCCCCCTGACGCGTGAGGGAAGGAGCTCATCATATGGACGATGGACACCATAGGATCGTGGGAATAATGGTGAAAATAGTGGAGAGACTGGAGAGAACTGCGGAGAAGTGGAACTTCCTCGTTGGAACTACGGTGGAATTTGTTTTTTTATCATGGGTTCTCAAAAATGGATTAGATACATATAATGTGTGACATTTATATGGATGAGGTGGGCATACCCATGCTCGTAACAATGACAAAATAATAAAAAATGGGACCAGGGCTCAAAAAAATGGGATTCGATCAATACATATACACATGGTTATACATAATGGTGGCCTTAATGGGAGGCTGAATACAATGGTGATATGAAGAACTGAGACATAAGAACAATGGCATTCTCATGGAAGGAAATATCATCACAACTAATGCTTTGCTGAATCTGGAGGTGTACATATATATGGAATCAATGAATGAGATTCAGAATCTCTGTGGTACAATATGTGGCATCAAGTACTGGAGATACATGGAAGCATAATACTGGGATTTTTGAACACTATCGCCAATGCAGCCTAGAAATCACAAGGGACAAGAAACCATGTGGGTCCAATAGTAAACTCGCCAATGTGCTAGATTCAAGTGACAATCGAGGTCTTCTACCAAAGCATGAATGAACCAATACCCTGTACGAATCTCAACGGTGTGATGATGTAGTTGAAGTTGAGCACGTGAGACACAACCATCCTGAGAGGCACTAATGACTCCTCTCAAGTGTTCCAAGGAACTCATCAATGGGGTGGATGAAATAAGGATGCAGGGAGCTCTGGGTCTATCCTCTAGAATAGATGTGCTAACGTCAATAGAGGGAGACCTGAAACTAATCAAGGCAATGATGTGTCCTTTACTAGAAGCACGAGGGGGATAACCAAAGATGTGGAGCAATCTGGGGATTGACACACTGAATGGGGGAACAATGGAAGGGGAGTACGAGGGACTCAAAATTCCTTTATTTAGAGTATGATGATATGGATGACCTGGAAGAAAATGAAACTGACTCAAGAGAGAGGGAGCATAGTTGTAATACAGGGAAGATAACTGCAAATGGGAAATATTGAGGGAAGTAACTGGACTAGTGATATCCAAGGGATCCAAGGAAGACTCATCGTAGAATACTCTGGGAAAAGGCGACCCAATGGGGGAAATATGCAAAACTATGATATTATATGTGGTGGTGCCAAAAGACACTGTTTTGGCCTTCTTCATAGTTTAAGGAGAATGAAGAAGGGATAGAAGTAAGCTCAATATGACACAATCTCTTGGATTTTTAGTGAGCCCGAGAAAGTAAATGCTCGATGGTTTTTTTATTTTTGGAGAGTCTGAAAACAAGAAGAAGACTCCAGTGTGGTCTATTTTTTGTATGTAGTATCCTAAGCCCAAAAAATGATAAAAGTGTACAAAGGAGAGCTCTCCCAACCAAGACAAAAAGGTTAAACCTATATTGACTAGACGGTTGTTCAAATACTTTTATGATCATGAACAAAACCAAGTTCTTATAGCGTATTATCCCTATGCTGGTATAGATTATCAGGGAGATCCTGACATGCCTCGACCTCCAGGACACGCCTGGGGACCTGATGGCATGTATACATGATTCTTTATGTGGTTGCATTAATATATAGTTTACTAGCTTAGTGGTAGACAGTTTATGTGTGTGATAGATATCGATGACATACTGTGTGCATGTGCAGACATCGAGACACACCCTCTAGCAGGATATTAGAGGTGGAGGGGCAGAGTGCAGGGGTTAGATCCACTCTCTCATAGGAACAAGAGGTGTTGGAATACACTGGAATCACTTCATCTTGACATTGAGTGCTTACTGGATGGGGTCACTGATGATGGATGGCAGTACCTTGATGACGATCTGATCGTCCCATGCTACCATGCTTCTCTTGACTAGATCCCCTCGATGAGGAGGATCGCAGTCGCTGCTAAGTATGTCAGAGCAACGACACAAGGTGATGTGCTGATGGACTCAGGAGGAGGAAGAATTCGATGAGGAGGACACAGAACCAGAGTACGAGGAGGATGAATCTGACTCTGACTAGAAGCTAGTGATGTTCCACCCTAGTGCAGTGGTGCATAGGGACTTTTCTACTACATGTGTGCTCAGCCAAGAAAGTTTGTGGAGCTTCTCATTTTGTACTGAACATTATGACATGATATATATATATATATATANGCCATTAGCCATTTGGTATGCTACACTATAGAGACTTCTGGGAACATGCATGAAAGTAATGGATTCAAAATTTCTATCCAAATGTCTAGTGTGAAAGACCTTTATAAAGAGACAAGGATCGCGTACTCGATAACAGTTATTCAACTAGGAGACAAGTAGCTAGGAGTCTAGGAAGACATCAAGGTGAGGAATACCCAAGTGGAAAGCAACAATCAAAAGACTAGCAACACCATCGTACTCATCCTAGTTGTTGGTGGAAACTCCAACACACATTCCGTTGATATGGATAAACTCATGCAACGGGGAATAAATGACCCACGCAGTCGAGGCAAGATTAGGAGACAATCTACTTGCTCCATCAGCAAAACCAATGTAGTGATCTGAAGTAGGATCCATCTGGAGCAACCAAGGAAACAAACTATAAGACTCATGACAAGAACGGTGTAAAACAAATAAGAAAAACTATGACACAGGTGTACTCATGTTGGGCAACTTCAAGCATATAACCTCTTGATGTAGAGCCCATTGTGGTAATTCTTCAAGAGGTTTCCATCGGAGTCTACAGGGATATATACTTGTTTTCCAAGGTAGTGATGGAAGACATATGGGCCGTACCACATGCAATCGAACTTCCCCTTCCCTAACTTATCATTGGATTGATCATAAACAAGGATGGGATCTCCTTCGCTAAAGGTGCGAGGGTGGACATAGGAGTCATAAAGGGACTTCGATCGAGTCTTGGATGCTTAAATCATATGGAGAGCAACACGATGGTCCTCATTGGTATATTCAAGCATAATAAGGTGTTGTTCTAATGGTGAGGTATCAGGGAGGAGCTCGATGGCGGGGCAGAGTGATGGAATATGACATTCGATGGGAAGTACCGATTCTACACCATGGACCAAGTGGAATGGGGAAAAAATAGTGGTAGTATTTGTGGATTTTCAGTAGGCCTAGAGAGCAGAAAAGAGAAAATAGTGCCAAATGGATTTATGTTTGTCCACCATTTGTTGGAGCATGGTTTTGAGGATCTTGTTGACAGCCTCGACTTGACCATTTCCCTGGGGGTAGTATGCAAAAGAGTATTGGTGTTCAAACTTCAACATGGTTGAGAGCTATGTCCACACAATGTCCTCAAAATGAGAACCATGGTCTAAGACTATCTACTAGGGGACACCAAAAAAGAACTGTGTTGCTGTGTTAGTCTTACAGTTGAATGTAGGCATGGACTCATCCCATTTAGTGAAATAATAAATGGCCACAATAATGTACTTTTGACCGTCGATTGAGGTGGCATTGCAGGTCATGATGTCAATTTCCCACTTATAGAAGGGACCAACTGTGACCACATGATGTAACGACATGGGAGGGGTCCTTGCCTTTGGGGAAAAGAGCTGGAAATTGCGGTAGTGTTTGACTACATGGATGCAATCGATAAAGATGGCGGGCCATATATAATCGTCACAGAGGATTTTCTAGGTGGTGTCCAAAACAGAGAGGTGGCCACCATAGGCTCCACTCTGGTAGTCATTCAAGACTTTTTCAGCCTCATCATGGGTGAGGCAACTATGTAAGATGATATCGACACCGAGATGGTACATGACATCCCCAATGAGGAGATAGTGAGAATATTGGTGGTGAATGCACCGATAATCTTTGCAACTTAGATGAGGCCTGAATTTCTGAGTGTGCAGGTACAAGAAAAACCCCCCATACCATGGGTCTTCTGTAGATATGAAAAATAATAATTCGTTTGGAAGGTTGACTGTGATTGGTGATGAAGCAGACAATAGAGGGAGATTTGTCATTAAGGAAACTAATGCCAACACCTTGGTGCTATTGGGGGAAACAAATTACAAATCACGCTCATGGAGAATGCCAATCCACTTGGTAGCACGACCTTGAACAAGGTGATGGCTCAAGAGATACCTCATGGGGTTGGAATCGACCACAACTCGAGTGTGACGTAGAAGGATGTAATGACATAGATTTTGAACAGAAAAGAATCTTGCACATGCTCATCCCAAAAAAAGGAATCTTGGTACGTAGAAAACTTAAGAAGCCATGGAATTATGTCACATAGTCTAGAATGAAACGATGAAGAAATTTTGCCTTGCCTTGGAGACTCTGAAATTGACACAAAGTACGTGGGGATGGAAGATTCAAAATGGCTTGAACCTTTAGAGGATCAACCACAATCCCTTTGTGAGAGATGATAAACTCAAGTAAATTCCCAACTGGGACACAAAACACACACTTGAGAGGGTTCAAGCATACGTTGTATTTGTAACATCGTAAGAATACTTGTCGTAAGCTGTCTAGATGCTATGAACACTTCCAAGAGCGAGCGATGAGGTTATCTAGGTAGGCCAAAATGATATTGATAAGGTCGTGGAAGCATAACTTCATGGGCCACTGATAAGTGTCTCCAGCATTTTTTAGGCTAAATGGCATAACTCGATACACAAACATGCCCTAGGGAGTTGTGAAATATGTCTTGTACTGGTCCTCTTTCTGGATCTGAATTTGGTTATAGTCGAAGTAACCATCCATGAAAGAAAAGACTTCATGGTTGACCCACACATCAATGATTTGGTCAATGAATGGAGTGTGGAAGTTTTCTTTGGGACATGCCAAATTCAAGTCATGGAAGTGAGTACATATGCAAATGGTAGCCTTTTTTTTATTAATGGTAATAGGATTGGAAACCCAAGTGGTATACGCGATGGGGTATATTAAACCTTCTTTACGCAGTTTTTCGGTCTCATCTTTGACAACCAGAGCCTTTGAGGGGTGAATAGGTATTTGCTTTTGGCATACGGGTGCAACACCAGGCCATGTTTCAATATGATGTTCAATTATAGATGGATAGGGCCCATGCATCTCGATGTATCCAACGAGCTCTCCCGATCGAAATTTGAGTAAAAACACAGGGAGATATGTCGAAAATACAAACAAAAAAAGTAGTTTTTTTTATGATACCTATCCCCAAATTTATATTAAAAAAGTGTTTAATACCTATACAGTATTTCAAATTTAAAGCAATTTCATTGGCTAACACATGATGACATGGAATTTGAGTTAAAGTTAAAAGGCCCATTTTGAGTTGGAATTTCCTCTTATGCTTCAATAATTGTTTCAGCTGTCACTGCCAGTTGATGTTGAAATGCTGTCCAACTTTGCAGTATTTTCTGTATGTCGATTGTTAATGTAGTAAGACTTGATAATATCACATCTTTTCTTGAATGGAAAATTATGCTATCTTCTCCATGTTGGGACCCATAAACTGGTCCTTTTCCTCTACTGTCTCAAAAATTCGTCTCATCTGCAAGTAGATGATGTCTAATTTTTCTAGATTCGGAATTGCTTGTTGCACCGACTGGTGTGCTTGTCGCTCGTGCTTCTGCAATTTGGCTGTTTCGAGCACTATTTGATTTTTAATTGTGCTCCTGAGTTCTACCTCTGTGATTTTTCTCTTTTCAAGTGCTTGGATTTCTTATCAGGTTTGTCGAACTTGCTGATAGACTTGCCCATAATATGTAGGCCAATCTCTCAGTACTTCTTCTGTAATGATCGACTCCTCCATGTGATCTCATAGTACCTTATATGCTTCTACAATAGCTGTGTGTTGCTGTATCAATAGTCGAACTATTTCTTCTTTCTTCTCTTCTTTTGTATCCTGCTTTTGTGCCTGTAGCGCCAACACCATGCTCTCAAATAGCTGATAATCCTTTTCTAATGGCTTGTTGGTGTCGACCTCTGTTGGACATGGTATGACAGATTGCACCAAGTTTCTGCATTTGTTAAGGAACTCAAATTGTTCTTTTTCGTTCTCGTTGAGCTCCCTACATCTGTTCTAGCTCCTTGTTTTTGCTTCGATTTCCAATGATTCCAAGAGTTACCCTAATTCTCCATCCCTTAGTTTAGTTGGATTGACTGCAGTGGTCGACCCAAGTTGACTGATGTGGACCATTGTCGTATGGCTTTGATGGTCCTTCTTATTTTTGTCTTTCTTTCTTTTGTGATTTTCTTGCTATACTTGCTTTGGCACTTGTGGACCTGCAATAGTCAAAATTGGATTGTCTGGTTGCTGGCTAACAGTGGTCGATGGTATTTCTGGTTGGGTTGGTTGGATAACTGCTACAGCTAGTTGTGCATCTAGTTGGTTGGATTCAGAGGGTCTAAATGTGGGTGCGGCTGGTGCTAATGGTTGTGGTGGAGGTGGTTCAGGTGTAGCTGGTTGGATTAGAGACTCTAGGTGGTGAAGCGGTGGTGATGGTGTTGGTGAATGGTCTAGTGTGATTGGATTAGTGGAGATATGGTCGGGTGAGGGGTCATGGATTTGTGGAGGTGATTTTTCCTGGAGTTCAGAGAATAGTTCCTCGATTTCTTGATTTATTTCATCTATGTCCTCTCCTTCCTCATCTCCGATCGGTTCATTTGTTGGTGGGTTGGGTTCAGGGTCGGTCGAAATGGTAGATGTGGTTCAACTTGCAACAAATTTAGCTTCTTTTTCGGGGTTTCTCTCAAATGTCAAACTCGCAATTGCAAAAGTCCTCGGCCTCTAGAGTACTTGGCTAGGTTGGGGAGTGGTCAATCTAGATCCACCAGCTTCAAAAAAAGGGGCTTTGGTGGTGAGCTTTTGAACCGACGTGAGTAACTCAGGCAATTTTTCAATGTATGCCTGGAGGTCTCTGTCGTGGTCGAACTTCTCCTTGAGGGTCTCTGACATAGGATTCTTGCATATATCGATTGGGATTATGGAAGGAGGGTATAGAATTAGTTCTTGTGTTATTTTGGTTGGGGATGGGGGTGGAGGTGTAGACACAAGATCCACAACATTTTCAGCCGTTGAAGTGTTTGTGCTTTTTTCCTTCTTTGGCAGACCTTGTTGTGCCCCTGCTTTGACAAATCTATGGAATTGGGTCTCGATGGGAATTTTGTTTGCTACGGCATATTCTATAATATCACAGGCTATAGCTGCTAGTTCTTCCTCATAATTTGAGGACTCTGCGATGATAAGCTTGTGCTTACCCTTCCCCTGCTCTTGTTCCCGAGTTCTTTTTATTTTTCATGAGGCTTCTATCTCCTTCGAAAATTTGTGTATATTTTCTTTGGTGACAGCATACTCGAGGTTTTAAATGTCTATCTCTCCCCCCTAGTCTTCAATCGAGACACAGATTTCTTCAGCTAGATTGGTTACCAGTTATTGTGCTTGTGGCTCTTCCCTTTGTAGTGTTGGTGGTCTGATTATAATTTGCAGTCGACCAGTGCCTTCTGTAGGTGTCTCCTCCGACACAAATGTGCTCATATATAAACTGAGCTCATAATCATTTTCTTTCTCTTGGTTGGTCAATGGCTCTTCTATCAACATGTCTATTTCTTTTTCCCTTGCTGGTATCGACAATTTTGTGCTTGATTGTCGAGCCAACTCCTAGAAAATTTATTCGATTGTCAAGTAATAGTTGAGAGTTTTTGCCTTTGCTTTGGTGCCCTGCATGTACCACACTGTGGTATGGTCGAGCTCTAACTGGATGTGAGCAGTTTTTGGTAGACTTTGTTGGATGTTTTGAGGCACCCTCCATCTGGTCGTGCGGACTTTCAGTTGTTGGAACCAATTTTCTAGCAACACTTTTCCTTTTGCTAGTTCCTTCAATGTTCCATTTTGAGAGAACGGTTTGAATCTCCTTGTTTGTGCTAGAAATTGTTTCTAAGGACAGAGAAAAAAGCCAACACACACTCAAGATAAAATTCAATAAAACAGATTAGGTTTAGGGTTTCTGCAATGTTTTAGTGGTTGTAAACTTTTGGGGAAAGACAGGGAATACATTCATGAGAAAAGTAATAAATAAATCATAAACAAAAGAAGACAAAGATGCATAATACATTCAACAAGATCCAACAGAAAACAGTATTGAAGTTCATTCATAAAAGACAAGCATCACCAGCATATAAACATAAACCAGTAATGAGTATATCAATTAAGCAACTAGACAAGCTGAACAATGAAGCCAACACAGAAACTGAAGGGTACAAGTGTCATATATCTCATAGTTTCATCACCAAATGCATACAAGAGCTTTATACTTAACTCATGAACAAGTCTGAACTCATGAACAAGCCTGCAGACCTCCTGAAGCTATCCCAAAAATCGAACCCTTCTTCTGTCCCTTTGTCCCTCTTTTATAATTACAACGAAGTAGTTCTATATCCCCTTCATTAGGTCGAAATTGAAACTACCCAACAGTTACATTAACTAACTTTCAACTAATTGACTAAAAATAGCAAATCGGATTCCTGGCAAATATGGCGAATTTCTGGAAAATAGGTGTCAAAGAAGCTTCCATATCGCTCAATTAGTGACACCTGTGTAAAAACTGAGAGAGGTTTTCGTGAATGGGTCTGTTATGGACAACAAACTCTCTTGGTTTTTAACAATTCATCTCCAATCAATCAGAATCTTCCCCGCAAGATGAACACTAAAACAGGAAAATATTAAATATTAAAAATCCTGAAAAATAGGCTGCAAAGATTAAATTGGATCTTTCAAACCTTGATAGATGTTGCAAAAATGAGAGAGATTTTTGTATATGGGTATATTATGAACAAAAACCTCTTTTTGTTTTCAAAAATTCCTCTCCATCAGCTCGTGTTCTGCATTTGACTTCAATAACCCAAAACAAGAAAAACTGAGCAGAATTCTCAGTAATTTTTGCATTCCAAATAAATAGCACTAGCAGAATTCAACGTTTCCATCATTCTTCTTTTCTGAGATCTGCTCAGTGCATTGAAATTATATCCAAAGGTCAAATGTGTGCCTGTGCTTAAGTTCTCTATGTTTTGTCTTATTCATCCAAGAAGCAACTTTGACTCATTATCTATAGCTTGTTGTTTGATAGGAAACCGTGAGTTGCTTAAATGTACATTCAGATTATTAGTGATGTTTTCTCCGTCTTTTATCTCTTCATTCATAGGTGACCGAGAAGAACTACTGATGCTCAATGATATTTATTTGTGAGTCCACTATTCAACATAATGACCTTTAAACCCTTCAAAAACTAAAAGAGGAAAAACAATAATAAATCTAAAGGCAAAAACTTAAAAATTTCACTAAATACCCAAAAATTTCTACAGTAAGTGAAAGGATAAACTCAAGAAAGTAAGAAAACTAGAATAAAAATGACAATCAAACATAAAAATGTAAGAAACAAGTTCCTGAATTAACATCTGGCTCCAACTGCGGGATGAAGTCCTCCCTGCGAGGCTTCAAGAACCTGTAGACCAGTGCCTTCTGTCTGCTACCCTACCGACCTGTCTGCAAAATTTCCATTGGGCTGTGGAGTCTTTATTCAATCCTTCACACACTGATATATACAATGAAAATAAAATCTCTTTCTCTGAGGAACCTTCGATCTATTGAATCAAATCGAAATCCCATTTCCAATGTAACCAAGAAAAAATTTGATCAACCCACCAAAACTTTTTTCCAACTCCAAATATATATATAATCAGAAATATTGGAAAACATGAAGAGTAGAGATTTAACAACTTATACCCACTTTCATCAAATAGTGTCTCTGAAATAACAGATTTATAACCTGGTATTGACTCTAAATAATCTGCTACTGGATCATAAAAATTTCCATAAGTTACCTCTTCCTGCTCTATGAAAAAGACAGGCTGTCCATAAGAATATTTTGTTCCATGAATATCAATCAGGCATTGGTGATAAAAGACATTAGGATCAGCCTGAATTTGCTCCGAATTTTTTTGGATAGTATCATTAATAATGTCAATAAGCTGAACCTCCTTTTCCACACTGTCTTCAAATGAATGACTATTAGGCATTGGCTTTTGCTGTTCAAGGATAATAGACTGAATGCATTCTTGAATCTGCTGATCAAATTGTGACATATCACACACCTCACAAATTTTTGGGTCTTTCTTTTCAATTTCATCATCATATTTATTAAAAATTAGATCCTCTTCATAATGATTTTGAACAGCAGATTTATCATAACCATGAATATAAGCAACTTCTGAAAAAATGTGAACAGCCTGGCCTTCATCGATTTTAGTATCAAAACCAAAAGGAATAGAATCTAATTCATCACAGAATTCTTGTCTTGGAACCCTAATCTCTTCATCATAGCAAGGAGTATTCTGATAAATTTCGAATGATGATGCTAAAAGCTCATCTTTTCCTTCAAACAAAGCTGATCTTTAACACAACACTGATTTTCAAAAGTTTGTTGAACTAAAGATTGATCTTCAAAAGGATTAGAATTCAAACGGTTATTAAGGCTGTTGAAATCATTATGAAAATGTTCCAAACTATCTCTACTGATCTCATCACTTGAATAATCCTCAAACTAACCTAAAACAACAACTTGATTATCATAATGATCATGGCATTCTTTCTTGACAACAGTGATTGAAAATGTTACCTTTTCATCTTCAACAAATTCTGAAACTTCAACTTCTTCATGACATATTTTGAACCCTTGATTGTACTCATCATCATGATTTTTTAAATCAGAAATTGTATGATAAACATCAGCCTGCTCACAACAATATTTTCAAAAGAGTTCAGCTGAGAATAGATACTTACAACATTTCCGAAAGCATGTGTGGAATTCTTTCAGTGAGGAGATGCTAACAGCGGGAAGAGAAAAATACCAATCTCGTGCATCTTGCTCAAGTGAATACATGAACATCTTCATGAGCACATCTTCATGTTGGATATTTAATTGAACCATACATTGATGAAATTTGATGAGGTGATCTGAAGGATTGTCCTCTTTTATTTCTCTAATCCTTGGAAGACAATCTCCCCAAACATCCATAATAGGTACTGGATTTGGAAAACCTGGAATATCAGAAAAATTGAAAGGTGCAAACCTTCGAGCCAGAATAGCTTCCATGGACATCGGTCTCTGCATGTTGAAATAGTGGAGTCACCAATAAATTTGTCAAGACAGATTTTGTTTCTTCTTCTTAGAAAGAAAAAGGAATAACAGTACTTGAAACTAACTAGGGCTGCATAAAGCTGGGGATAACTGAAACTTTCTAATTCTTCCAACTCCTCTAGTAGCCACTGTGTCAAACTTTGGTGAAAAATAGCCTTATAAAGATGTGCTGGTTTAAGTCCACCTCTTAAAACCAGTAAAATAGATGAGTATCCCAGGGAATATATGTCTTCAACTTCATCCCCGGCAATGGCGCCAAAGATGTTTGTGCCAGAAATTGTTTCTAAGGCCAGAGAAACAAGCCAACACACACTCAAGATAAAATTCAATAAAACAGATTAGGTTGAGGGTTTCTGCAATGTTTTAGTGGTTGTAAAATTTTGGGGAAAAACACGGAATACATTCATGAGCAAAGTAATAACTGAATCATAAACAAAATAAGACAAAGATGCATAATACATTCAACAAGATCCAACAGAAAACAGTATTGAAGTTCATTCATAAAAGACAAGCATCACCAGCATATAAACATAAACCAGTAATGAGTATATCAATTAAGCAACTAGACAAGCTGAACAATGAATCCAACACAGAAACTGAAGGGTACAAGTGTCATATATCTCATATTTTCATCACCAAATGCATACAAGAGCTTTATACTTAACTCATGAACAAGTCTGAACTAATGAACAAGCCTGCAGACCTCCTGAAGCTATCCCAAAAATCGAACCCTTCTTCTGTCCCTTTGTCCCTCTTTTATAATTACAAAGAAGTAGTTCTATCTCCCCTTCATTAGGTCAAAATTGAAACTACCCAGCAGTTACATTAACTAACTTTCAACTAATTGACTAAAAATAGCAAATCGGATTCCTGGCAAATATGGCGAATTTCTGTAAAATAGGTGTCAAAGAAGCTTCCATATCGCTCAATTCGTGACACATGTGTAAAACATGAGAGAGGGTTTTGTGAATGGATCCGTTTTGGACAAAAACCTCTCTTTGTTTTTAAAAATTCATCTCCAATCAATCAGAATCTGCCTCGTAAGATGAACACTAAAACAGGAAAATATTAAATATTAAAAATCCTGAAAACTAGGCTGCAAAGATTAAATTGGATATTTCAAGCCTTGACAGATGTTGCAAAACTGAGAGAGGTTTTTGTATATTGTTATCTTATGAACAAAAACCTCTTTTTTTTTTCAAAAATTCCTCTCCATAAGCTCGTGGTTTTTATTTGACTTCAATAACCCAAAACAGGAAAAACTGAGCAGAATTCTCAGTAATTTTTGCATTCCAAATAAATAGCACTAGCAGAAATTCAAAGTTTCCATCATTCTTCTTTTCTGAGATCTGCTCAGTGCATTGACATTATCTCCAAAGGTCAAATGTGTGCCTATTCTTAAGTTCTCTATGTTTTGTCTTATTGATCCAAGAAGCAACTTTGACTCATTATCTATAGCTTGTTGTTTGATAGGAAACTGTGAGTTGCTTAAATGTACATTCAGATTATTAGTGATGTTTTCTTCGTCTTTTATCGCTTCATTCATAGGTGACCGAGAAGAACTACTGATGCTCAATGATCTTTATTTGTGAGTCCACTATTCAACATAATGACCTTTAAACCCTTCAAAAACTAAAAGAGGAAAAACAATAATAAATCTAAAGGAAAAACTTAAAAATTTCACTAAATACCCAAAATTTCTACAGTAAGTGAAAGGATAAACTCAAGAAAGTAATCAAACTAGAATACAAATGACAATCAAACATAAAAAGGTAAGAAACAAGTTCCTGACTTAACACTCCTCATATGGAATTTTGTTAGTTCTTGAAACTGTTTGTCTTTGACAGGGCACAAAGAGTACATGACTATCCATATCATAAGGGATGGAAACCTTATAATCCCTCCCGACTCCTGGCATTTTTCACAGATGCCTTTGAGCATGTCGGCGACATACTCAACCCATCTGTATATTTTTCCCGTGTCGAAAATGGTATCCACTACCTCCAACATATCCAGTTTGAGGTCGCTTCCTCGACCTATCGGTGTAAGTGCAGTGGCTATGATTTTGGCCACTATTTGCGGCATTCAAGCTTGTATTTGGCTAATCATTATCCCTTTGGAGTTTTTTCCTGATGTTGATCTTGTTAGCTCTTCTACCAACCCTTCTTTGATCTTGATTGGTACTAGTTCACCTTGGTTTGATAACCCAGTCAATTTGGAAATTACTTCTGTAGAGATTTCAACCGATCGGTGGAAGTAAAATCTACCATTATGATACTGGCTTATTATAATTTCACCGTTATTTCCTTCGTGCCTCCAAAATTGGCCATGATTGGCGCATTGATTTAGTTTACAATGGTATTGTGGTTGATTTTCTCTCCAGCTTGTGTATGCCTTTTTTCGACATAAGCCCACTCTTTAATCTTGGCCCATAGTTTCACCCATGAGCCCTCCTGAACCTTAGCATTCTTGATGAATTTGAGTCTCCTCATCATTGGTGTCTCCATGTTCTGTAGTTCTTTAGCCTTGGCTGTAGCTCTGGTTTGTTTAGGTGCCATCTTGTCGGTCTGCTGGTCAATTTTGCTTTGGTATTCTTGGTTTTGAGTCGTCTGTTTGCTAAGTTTCTCTCTCTGTTTGGAATGCTGTAAATGATCCTTTGGCAGTTCAGTATTTATAGTTGATGCACTTGAATTTTTTGTCGATGGGTGTATTAATGGTGGAAGTGATGGTCGAGCATGAACACTTGATTTTGCGTTAATGGTGATTTGATTTTGTCGTCTGTAGTCATGAAGGTGGGATGGGACTTCCAAGGTCGTTGGTCGATGTCGATTATGTGAGTGGTAAATGGTGTTATGTCGATGGGCGTGATGTCGATTGTCGTGGTGGTGATTTCCTGTCATACTGTTTTATGTTTTTCGATCTTATTTTAGTTCTTGGATTTTGAGGTTTTTATAGCTTTTGTTTAACTGTTATGGTCATTTTTTTTTCTTTTTTTTTCAAACTGGTTTAGTTTCTGTACCACTTTAGTCGGGCACCATTAACAAGTTTTCGAAATACTATGCCTTGTAATGTCCTTAGTCAGACTAATCCATTGGCATGTACCTATTTGACAACATAGGGCCCCATCCATTCTGTATGTAGCTTTTTGGGTTTTCTTTTTACCCAACTAATTTATAGTAGGGCAAGGTCTCCTACTGACAGGTTTTTGTTTTTGATGTTTCGGTCGTGCCATGCCTTCTATTGTTGTTTTTGAATTTTTTGATGTTGTAACATGATTAGTTGGTGTTCTTCAAGCTTACTTAGTTGCAATAGTCAGTCATTTCTTCCTTTTTCAACATCGATGTGCAAAATTTATGCAATAATAGGTGTCTGTTGTCGAAAGTGTAGAGGAACTACTGCTTCCTGTCCATAAACTAGTCGAAACATTGTTTGGTCGGTTGAATGCTTATATGTCATTCTGTATGCCCATAGTACCGTAAGTATCTTTTCATCCTAGTCATCTTTGTTGATGTTACATATTTTTGTTAATCCTTTTGTTAATTTTTTGTTAAATGATTCAATTGCTCCACTCGACTGAGGGTGGTAAGCTGTACTCCATCAGTGGTCGATTTGGAACTGGTCTGTTAGTGTTTTAATAGTTTTATTGATGAAGTGTTTTCCCTGGTCACTAATTAGAGTTAATTGACATAAAAATATAGTATTGATATTCTCATAGATAAACTTAGAAGCTATCTCGCTGGAACATGTGTCGACTGGTTCTGTCTCTACCCATTCGGTTACGTATTCGACTGCAGTTATTATATGCCTTGCACCTGTTCTTTTTGGTGGTATAGGAAATGGTCCTATGAAGTCAATGGACCAAATTTCAAATGTCAAACTTGGGTTTACTGATATCAGGGGCATTTTTGTACTAGGCAGAGTTCGACCCAGTCATTGACATCTGTCACATTGGATTACAAAAATTTTGCAGTCTTTGTGAATTGTTGACCACCACAACCCTGATTGTTGGATTTTCTTTGCAGTTGTATCTGCTTGGAAATGTCCTCTTGCAGGTTCATAATGTGCTTCATACATAATATTGTCCCTTTCATGTTCTAGTACACACATTTTGAGGATGTCGTCTAAACCCATTTTATATAGGAATCCATTTATGAGACTATATGGTGCAGCTTTCATGGCTAAGATTTGTTTCTTCTTCGTACTCATGCCTCCTGGTGCTTGTCCATCTACTAAAAACTGAGCTATTTCTTCTAACTTTGTCGAGACTACTTCTATTCAAAATAAATTTGCATCTGGTAAGTCGTCTTTGATTCCCGTCGGTTCCTTCCCTATGTTGATTCGGAATAAGTGGTCGGGACCGACATTTAGCTTACCTGGTCTGACAATGAATTCGAATTAAAATTCTTGGAATAGAAGTAGCCATTGACAAATTCTTCCATGGTGTAGAGGCTTATTTACGAGGTATTTTAGTGCTTGATGGTCAGTGTAAAATATAAATGGATTAGCTAGTAGATAGTGTCGATATTTTTGTAGTACAAAGACCATTCCTAATGCTTCTTTTTCAGTTGTCGAATAGTTTCTTTCAGCTTTGTTTAGTTTCCTACTACTGTAAACTATAGGATAGTCCATTCTATCATCTCCCGGATGAGTTAGGATTTCTCCTATTGCTAGGCCTGACGCATCGATGTGAACATGGAATTTGATTGACCAGTTTGGAAACCTTAGGATGGGTGCTTCGACTAGCTTTCTTTTTAGTTTTTTGAATGATATGTTGCACTCCTATGTCCAGTTAAATTCCTGATAATCTCTTAGCAATTCTTCCAATGGGTATGTCATATCTGAATAGTGTCTTATGAATTTTCTATAATATCCTGTATGACCAAGTAGTACCCTAACCTATTTTGGATTCATCGGAGGTTTTAAGTCGAGGATGATTTTTGTTTTGCGAAGTTGACTTTAATACCTTCTTTACAGACAATGTGTCCTAATAGTAGTCCTATAGGAGTTAGAAATATGCACTTCTTGATGTTTAGTGATAGTTGGATCTGTCGACATCGTTTCAGCATAAGTCTTATCCATTTACAATGGTCCTTTAGTGTAGAGTATATTGTCCAATTGTCGAAATATACTGCTGTTGTTTTGTAAATGTACTAATGAAATGTTTTAACCACAATCCTTGAAAAGACTGCAGGTGCATTTTTAAGTCCAAAAGGCATAACCCTGTAAGAAAATGAGCCAAATTCACATATGAATGTTTTCTTTCTGATCTTATTTGGCTATTGGTACTTGATTATAACCTGAGAATCCATATGTCCTGCTACCTCATTTAAGATTTCATCTGCATAAGGAGTTGGAAATGGGTCTGTTAATGTAACTTTATTGAGTTCTCTGAAGTCGACACACATCCTTAGCCTGGTTGGATCATGTTTCTTTGGTTGAACCACCATTGGACTTTCCCATTCTGATTGGTCAATAGGGTAGATGATTCCTGCTACAAGCATGTTATCAATCTCTTTCTTGACTATCTCTTTGTATTTATGAGCTAGTTTATATGGTCTTTTCTTGACAGGTCAAAAATTAGGTTTAATGTCAATATTCATTTCTCCCATTTCATGTACTAGACCTTTAAGATCCTTATAGTCTCTAGCAAATACATTCTGAAATTCTTTCAGTAGGTTTGTGATCTCTGTTGTTTGTGCTTCAGACCAGTAGTCTCCAATTTTTGCTATTTTTGGTTGATCATCATTTGATATGTCGAATTATTTAGTTTTGACTTTAGCATCTAGCCATTCTAGTGCTTTAGCTTCATTGATTGGTCAACTTCCTTCCTTAAATTGTGAGAATATGGCAGGGAAGTCTGTTGTAGTCATTCGGTCGATATCCTCCTTGTCAATTGTTTCAACTTTGAGTACTGTGCGAATAGATTTGGTCATTTTGACATGGTTTGATTTCCATCTAAAGCTTTTCCCTTCCAAATTTTCATTTTCCAACTATAGTCTTGTTGACTATGGTATTGTCTTGATTTGTATATTGCTATAGTTTATTGTCGGTCGGTTGTCCCTTAGGGTTTTGTTTTCTGTTGGTTGTACAAATGCTTTGATCTGTTTTGTAGTTTCGACCAAATTCTCATTTTGGGGTTCAAAGTTGAAGTCTTTGATAAAATTCTC
>LPNX010848436.1:649736-696190 GCA_001517045.1 Pseudotsuga menziesii
TTGTTAATAGAGCTCTCATTTCCATCGGTCATCTTAGTTGTCATTTCTTCTCCAACAAGCAGTTGGTTGGGGTTGACTTTTCTTGTCAATGTCCAACTGCAATTATTTGTCTGCAGCTCCAAATTTTCTGTATCTTCCAATGCAATATTTGGCAGGGGGGGTGCTCCTTCGTGTGTCGGGTAAATTAAGTGGATACTTCAGTGGAGGGTAACACTTGAAGCATGAACCAATTTCCTTCTTATGGTCGACGAATAAGTAGATGATTATCATCATTTCTCTTGTCATCTAGTCAGCTCCAAATACCAAATTCACCGGCTCCTAGTCTGAGGTCATCTTCGACAATGGTTTGTATCCTAGTACTTGGATTCGTCAGAGATAGAGGTATTACCTCCTGGGGAACTTCTAACTGGAGAGCTTCTCACTACTCTATCCACAAATCTTCTTCCATAGGGGACACTTCTTCTTCCATGCCTTCTTCATGTCAGTCATGACCCAAATCTAGCGGATTTCTCTCTTGGTCTGTCACCCTAGTGCTCATTCCTCTTTGCAGGGCTATAGCTCTTTCTCCTCTCTCTTCCCTTCTTTGCAGCCTCTTCTCCCTCTCTATTTTGTGAAAGTCCGTCGTACCTTTGTGTGACACTGTCCTTTCATTTTCCCTTTTAGGTCAACTTTTCAGTGCTGGTGAATGGTATCTCTTTAGTCAACTAGAATCCTCTCCAATTTACCCCGACATATGACCAGCTACCTCCCCATTTCCTACTCGACGCTCTATAAAGCCCAAATAGTTCTGTTCACTTGCTTAGGAAGTATTCCCACTCCCTTTCGGCAATGAATTTCTCCCACTTCTTTTGTTTCTCCACCCAGTTAGTATTTTGTGGCGTTTCACGTAGTAATGGATGAGGTTGAACGATATGACCCACTCCTTTCTCTATCAGGAACTTGAACAACAAGGTTGGTAAGGAACAAAAGAATTGTTCAGTGAGGTTTGTGTAGAATTTCTTCTGGATAGTTTCCACCGAAGTTCTTTCCTCTATGGCTTGCTCCTCGCAGAATTCATCGATGATCTTTTCGAACCACTCAGACAGGTTTGTCCTTCCCCTTTGAATCAGTTTGTCTAGCAACTATTGGTCTTTAATCGCTTCTGGATTTTTCATCCAGAAGTTTCTTCAAAATCTAGGGCACTAATTCTACAAACTTCTCATGAGTCTCAGTAAAGAACCTTTCTTTCGCTTGAGCAGTCATTAATCTGTTTCTTCGTGTGTAATTTTGCAAGTAGTTTTCTATTTTACGCTCCCACCAGTCCTTAATCTCTTGTTCTGATATCATCTGCTTGTATACATCTCAGACATGTACTACCGGCAATGGAACCAATGTTGTAATCTCACATATCACATAGGGTTACCAATAATACACATTAATAATAGACATACATAACAGAGACAAGAGACAAGAACAAGTAAGAGAATAATAGATTATATTATAATGAAAGGGTCCATACAATATAGAGAACTGAACCGAGTTCTCATTCGGCTCAACAACCTAATATATATGAATTACAAACAGTTACAAATAACTACCTGTTGGTTTGGTGAACCGACATGACCTTATGTGGCTGATCTAACCTCTAATTAGTCGGCTGACCGACTTAGTTAGCTGATTGACTAAGTCAGCTATCGTTTAAGTTGGCTTACTGACTTTCTCCTCCAACAATATACATATGTTGTTTTCTTGTTTCGACATGCTTTATAGGGTTTTGCAGCTGTAGATCTGAAGATTCTGGAGTTTGGATCAACAAAGAGAAGAGGATCTATGAATAGCAGGTAAGTGATGTATCTGTGTCTTTACATTTCTGATTGATTTAGGAAAGTAGATTGTATTCTATATTTGATTTGTTCTAGATCCACTTGGACAAAGGAGATCTGGCTTAATTTTGGTTGAGTATATTTATCTGATAACAAAATTGGTGACTCTATTGGGGATCTTACATAGATCTGTTTTCTTTTGTTTTGATTTCATGTATTTTTATTAGTCCTTTTGCTAGCCTCTAGATACCCTCATTTATTTGTATTGTTCCTTTGAAGAGTGTCCTACATCTTCTTCATTCTCTTTGGATCACTATCAAACCTTCTGCCCTTCTTCCATAGGATATCTAGATTTTATTCTGTTATTTTCTCCACTAGCGCACTTGGGATATGTAGACAGAGCACCATTTTTTCCTTTATTGGCGCTCTTTCTCTTAGGAGAAAAGGCACCGTCGACACTTTTACACTGTGTTGTAAGTGCGCCACTACCCTCGTAGGAGATCTTATGCAGTGTTATAGGAGCATCGGTCCCCTCATAGGCGCTTTTTGTAGTGTTATAGGAGTGTCAGTCCCCTCATAGGTGCTTTTTTGCAGTGTTATAGGAGTATCGGTCCCATAATAGGTGCTTTTTTTTTAGTTTTACAGGAGCATTGGTCCCCTCATAGGCACTCTTGTGCAGTGTTGAAAGCGTGTCGCCCTTTGAAACTCAGTTTTTGGCTCAAATTTCCTTCTTTTTGGGGTTTTGGTTTGATGGATTTTGGCTTTTAGGCTGTATGTGATAGTCATAGATCCCCTAGATACAACATTATGTCTTCCTCTCCTCATTGAGTGCTTTGGTTGCATTTTGGTTGTTTTGGAGCAATTCTTGATTGTTTTTGAGTTGTTTGGGTGCTTGTCATATTCCTTTTGATTTCTAAATGAATGGAATGTTGTAGGTGTTCTCTATTTTTCTGTTTGTAGATTTGAGAAGAGAATTATCCTTTTCTTTATTATTCAGATTCATAATAGGTGTGACTGGGTCACAAATTTCAGTTGAATAGGTGCGACTCAACCTGAACAAAAAAAAAGTAGAGTCGGCTAGGGCTGGGGGAGCAAGCACTGATGCAACAATGGTTCATATCAACCGTGAGGGGGCCCGATCTGTGACGGTTGATGGAAGAAAATAATAACAAACCAATGGAAACCTACTAAAATTTGAGATCCATATGGATCGATCGAGTGGAGTCACCAAAACTGTAATGGGTAATTCTCCCCTATTACGTGTAGAAGCACCAAACTTAGATCATTGTGATCATACGGAAGAGTTCAATGGAAAAAAACAAAAAAGAAAACTACCAACTGAAAGAAATTTTTATTTTTTATTTGTTAACATGTATATTGGCTAACTAATGCAAGAAAACAAAAAAGTAAACACACCTTTCTCTTGTAAGATGGGCCGCCATTACTGTCCTCGAAAGTGGTTCCGTAGCTCCACAGGTTGGTTCTCCAGTTGTTTCCATGGACAAGTGTCAAATGGGGAATGGATCCAAATTGGGTACGAAGAATGTCTCAATGTACACTGTGGGAAATGGCATGGAAATGAGAATGATGGCAGGGAATTATGTGGAATATCTGAGAGCAAAAATGCCACACCGTAACCACAACTGAATGAGAAAAAAGGTTTTTTGGGAGAGCCTTCAAAATCTATTTATAGTATGGTCCTCGGGTTTTTTTACCTAAGGTGGCAACGCAGGTTATTTTACTACCCATGGTATTTATCTGTGGTTTTTTTACTCTTTCTGTTTTTAGGGTTTTGGATCCCTTTTTGGGAGAGAGTGAGGGTAAACCATAGTAAATAATGATGCTTTGGACCATTTTTGGTGGAAATACAATTGTGAATGTCAAAATTAAGGGAAATATGGTAGGAATATGATTTATGTATATGGTTTAGACCATGGAGAGGTAGGTGAACACTTTTTAGTGTTAACACTATATTTCTCCCTCATTTTCAATCTTCTGTCATTTAGCTGCTTATAAGATTTCTTCTTCCTCTATTCCCATGGAATATTATTAGGTTCATTTACCTATTACCTCTGAATTGGTTTCAATGGGAGTGACTACTTATGTTTCTTTTATCACAGCCAATGCATTTTTTGTGAAACTTCTGCATTCTTCATTGGTGATGGATAATAGAGCCAATTGACTCTTTCAACCAATCCTTCTACTACCTAGTTCTCAAAATCCTTGTTCTTATTCATTTTCCTTCTTTGTGAGATAACATGTTGTGGATCATAATTAACAACAAAATATTTCTTAAAATTCATCTCCTATAGTAGAATTTCAACTATAAGGAGTGCAACTTTACTTTTTATAATAAAGGGCCCAATCACCCATGGAAATTTAATTTCTGAATCCTTTTTGAAACAAATAAAATGTTCATTTTATACTATCAAATTATGTCTTACAAGCTCTAAAGAAAACACTCTAAGAGTAAGAAATGCATGCAAAATATACGGTTCATGAGTGAAGCCATACACATTGATGATAGTGTGTTCTTCTGATAGGAACCAGTCCCCTATTTTCCTATCTAGAGAAAATTTTAAAGACTCATGCATTTGTGGTAACAATCTGGGTAGTTTATTCTGAAATAATATTTTGTAAACCTCTGACATCAATAAATTCATGTATTTGAAGAAGTCACTACTAATTTATGCTATAAGCACCATTTTTGGGAGCTGTAGACTCTTCTTCATTGAAAAATAGGAACATTTTGATCAAGTATGATTGAAATATGAAGTTCCTGGTATTATGGAAATTCACTATCTCAGAGTGAATGCTTTCAACTAGGAATTCATCAAATTTAAGGAAAGGAAGTTGGGAGACTAAGACTCGGACCGACTCATGTTGATTATGAATAAAAGACTCATCAATAAATTAGGAACATATCTATCTGTGCCTAGATCTAAAAACTAACTTCGCATTGAAATGACTAGCTTTGTTTCTTCGTTGAATAGTTTAACATCCATGGGAAAAGGCTAGGTTGCAAGGGACACATCAAATCTGAAATATTTGGAGAAAAAAGGTTGTTTATCCTAAATGGTTGCATGTCTGAAGGAATGGATTAGGTCTTATGCTTTAAAATATTCTCGGTTTAGGGTAAATGAAGGTGGAACTGTGAGTGAATATCGAATGATAAGGGAATTTACAGGGCACAAGATCTTAGTTTTGGCACAGTCCATTATTACTCTCTTAGAGGTAGAGTAATTTGATGCACACTAGTTAATAAAATTTGGGAAATTTAGGGTTTGGTATGAACATAAATAATACAAATGGGACTCGAAAATGCTATGTAATTCAGTACCATGGTACTTAAAATATTCCATCTTGGTTTTCAGTTGATGAATAGGGACAAAAGATAAAACAATATAAAAAACACCACCATCTTTGTCTTCGAAAACCTCGTCTATTTTTTGAAACTCCAAGGATTGAAACTCAACTTCTCCTCCACTATGCATTTTTAAAAACTAGTAGGCTGATGAAAACGTGGCCTACCTGGAAGAATGACGGCTGGAAGGGTAGTTGTCTGAATTGGCTTTGTCCACACAGAGAATGCTTCCTTCTACCAATGCAAGAAAGACAAATAATCCTTGAACGTGTGCCTTTTCCTTTAATAATATTCTTAACATAGTGGTTTTGGGATATTGGGAAGTGGTTTAATTTTCCATCAGTGGAATTATTTTTTAATCCCCATGTATTTCATAAGGGAAGATCCCTTTCTGCCCATAGATTCAATCCACTTCTCTGTTTAACTGTTGATCTTGATTACCTGTTAATCTTATCCTTCCATTATTCTACTTCCTAACTTGTTGTCTATCTTCCTTGCACTTTCCCTTAGAGGATCTTATAGCCACAATATATCTACTAATCCTTCATTTTATACCATTTATCTCATCCCCCGTTTAATCCGTGCCTTTATTTCCCGCTGCCAATTTGATTTGTAAAATAGTGTGGAATTTCTCTGGGTGGATCACCTAACAACCATTGATCTTATCCACCAACGATCGTAACCGTTAATCATAAAAAATTATTAATAGTTCCGTTCTTCTCCAAATCATCATCTACCGTGCATATTTTCCTAGTAGACCCTATCTCCTCCATCGATCCTATCGATCATCAATCTCCATCATCGATTTAAGTCATGTTTTAAAATTTCTGCCCACTCCCGATCCACATTCTCCTGCACAACTTCCCATAATGGATTATATCTACAATCTTGATCTATTTTCCTTTAATCCTCCACTGTAGATATTAGTGGGTTGTAAATATTTCCGCTAATCACTGAATATTCTTTTTCTACATAAATTTGATCAGTAAATCCAATACCTATTGTAGATCTTCCCTCCTGAAGATCTAGATTGTCAAAACTTTTAGTATACACCATAACCGCTATTTTTTCATTTTGTAAACCTTTCCAAAGCTGGGCCTATGGTATTTATGACAATATTAAAGACCTATGTATCTAATTCATCATTTTTAAGTTCCTTTCAGTCATATTATCAAAATATTTACATATCATACCCTTATTTCACCTCAATTCTGCTCATCTTAACTACTAATCAAAACAATGCTAACAACTGGGTCCAACTAGGGATGATATCCTCCATCCGAGGTAGAAAAGAACCTACAAACCAATTCCAGTTTTATTCTCTATACAAAACCTCTTCATCTAAAAAACTAACAACTCTAATATTTTTTTTTAATAAATAAAAGAAAATGACAAATTTTTCAGACCTTAGGATCTTCTCTCTGAGATTCAAATCCTTTAGTTTTCCATCTGTACTCATCTTTCAATTAAATAAATATATAGAGATAATATACAAAATACCTTCACCTTTAAGAAAATTAATGTTTCAAAAATATTTCATTAACATGACTTCCTTTAAGCTGAACCCCATTTTGATATTGCAGATTAAAATAATTGTCTCCTCCAAAAGCAACAATAACATATGGTCCTTTCCACAAATGATGAAGCTTCCAATGTTTTTCTTCATTGCTTGCATCCTACTTTAAAACCAAATCATCAAATTGAAATTGTTCTTCTTTAACCTTCTTGTCAAAGGCATTCTTTATTTTCTGATGTTGTACCTGCACCTTATCATAAGATTTTTCCGTTACCTCATTTAATTCAATGAACTGTTTATCCTCCTTTTCATATGATTTGGTTCTTCCTCCTATTCCTGTAGCAGCTTCATTACAAGAAAACATAAAGAAACTATAAATATCACCTCTGCTCCATATACAAATTGAAAGGGTGACATACCAATAGCTCTTTTAGTACTTATTCTATCTTCCCATAAAGTATACTTCAATTTTGTGTGCCAGGTTCTCTTGTTTTCCTCCATTAACTTCTTGATTATCCATACTAAACTTTTATTTGAGGATTCTGCAAGTCCATTCCCTTGAGGATAATATGCAGTAGAATGATTTAAGCTGGTATGATATTTGTGACAAAAGTTGATCATTTTATTATACTTGAAATCTTGGGAATTATTAGTTACAAGTCTCCCGGGACATCCAAAACTTGACTAAATATTGTTTTCTGAAAAATCCATAATTACAGCATCAGTAGCCCTCCTAGTAGGTATAATTTCTATCCATTTGGTAAAGTAATTAGTTGCAGTCATGATCCATTTATGTTGACTAGAGGAAATTGGGTTAATTTCTCCAATTACATCTAACCCCCACTGTTGAAAGGTGCTTCTACTGAAATATGATTAAGTGGTAATGGTACTAAATTCCTCTTCCCATCAAAGATTTGACACTGATGACAGGTTGCGATCTCTTTATAAACATTAGAAAACATGGTAGGCTAATAGAAACCATCCCTTAAAATTTTATTGGCAGCCACTTTCCAAGAATGATTCCCTCCACTCACTCCTTGGTGAAATTCCTTCATAGTATGTTGGGATTAATTCTCAAATTCGGAAAGATACCCACTAGTTATTTCCAATATAAATATTAGTTTAGAATGAAATTTTTTGCATACTTTAGATTCACTTACCTATATTTGGTTTTACTTAATTCTATAGGTGCTTGTATATTCTACAAAACATACACAATGCCACTATACCAAGGAGATAAAGTGAAATATGTGACCACCTATAATCCAGAATCCAACTTATTTGAGTGATTAGACAATCAATTCAATTGTAAGGATTCACAATTTGAATCACTCATCAACTTAGCTAATCTCTGTCCTTTCACCAACTTTGTAGGATTAATTTCCAAATCATACTACAACAAAACTATTATCCATTTTGCTATTTTCCCCTATAGATCAGGATGAGTAAGAATGCTTTTCACCACATTACTGGGCACATAAGAAATGATATGACAATTTAAAATAGATACCCTAAAATATTTCAAATAATTGACCAATGCATAGGCCCGCTTTTCCATAATATCATATTTTAATTTTCCATCTCTCAATATCTTACTAAATAAAGCAATGGGCTTCTATGCATTATATTGATTCTTTTGCCGCAATACTCTAGCTATTGTGTGCTCATAAGAAAAAGGGAATGTTGAAATATTGTAACTTCGAAGAATATTCTATATGTATCTTTTGTGGTCCCCGATGGTCCTACTGGGAGAACCACTTGTATTATCTTGTACACCGATGCTTCTAATCGGAAGAACTAATAATAGTCATGAGGTTGTCCCCTCTAATTGTAAAGGTGGGTCATTAACACCCCAGTGTGGTTACTTGAGCCTACATGTGTAACTTGAGCCTACATGTTTAACTCGAGTCTACATGTCGGATGAGTTAATTGAAGTGAACGGATGAATATAAATAGAGGTGTAGCTCTCCTCATTTGAGCACACATTCTCACTTGTGTAGCGCATTAGTGGAGAAGAGAAGTAGCTGGAGAAGGAGGAGGATCAGGCTTTGATCTCCTTGCTGGTTTTATCTTTTATCCTTTTGGGGCATCTATATTGAGGAATCTTTTGCTGGGTTTTTTCCTTTAGGGTTTTCCCAGGATAAATCTTTGTGTTCCTTTTGTATTGTTGTGCTTGTCTATCTTTTAGTGATCCTGTTTATATGCTTTTGTTTTGAAAATGAAATGAAGTACTGATGTCTTAGCTAATCATATGAAAAGTTAACATGGTGTCATAGCCACCCTAAAAAGAAGACATTGTGCAGCTAAAGAATATAGGGCTTCTTAATTTTTGGTTCTCTCTCCACAATTGATCAGCAAAAGAAGGCTAGGCTGACTCTTTATTGAAGGGCGCATCTTTCTGTCGAAGCGGAATTCAATTCCAAGCATTTTCAGTTTTTGGTGTGGGAAATTAGGGCTTCTTGCAGAAGAAGAATTTTTGTGTGAGCCCAACATAGGATTTTTCTCCTCATCAAAATCGAATTTTAGATACCTGGATCAATATTTTTGGTTGGGTGAAACTCCAGGAAAGTCAAACCCTAGTTTGACCCGGAGCTAGAAAAACCCTAAATACTAAAACTGTTAAGTTTTGGTATATTCACTATATCCCAATATTGGTGAAGGTTCAGGAGCTTAAAATTATAGATACCGAGTATCTAATCCTGATTAACATTTTGTCAAAAATTCAGCCTTAGCTTCGCTATATTCTAGGAGATATGATCCTTCTAGGTTAGGGTTCCAGCCTCTTCCAAAATTCATCCCTAAAAGGGACACCTAGGGAAAATTGCTATAGCTTGGGATACAGAGGTCCAAATGGAATTCCTAAAGATTTTACAGAAATAGCACGAACTGTAATTTTTGTGGTCCAAATTTCAGAACCTGAAGATGAACCAGTGACACGTGCATGCCGTACAACTTCACTATTCTGAAGAGTCCTGTAACAGGTCACCTTGGGAAAATTATCATAAATCCCAATTGGTGAAACCAATTCTACTGAAACCTGTGTTTTTGGATCAGGGACATGCGAGGTTACCTCAGTGAGAAATTGTAGACACATAGGAGCAGTAAATTCAGAGATATCATAGAAACAGTAACAAACATTTATGCAGAAGAAATTGGAAAACTAGGGCTTCTTGTTTCAGAAGCTTCCCTCCACTGTTTTCAGAAAAGGAGTACATTGGACAGCTCCATTTGAAGAGATATATATTTATATCCATTCAGATATGAAAGATTCCAAGTTTTGAAAATTAGGGTTTCTCTGAAAAACCCTAGATCATCCAGCTCCGGAAGCAGGACGGACACCTCAAATTGGTAAGATCTAATCTTTTGCTATTTGCATTTGAGGTTCTCATCTCAAAGTGATCTATCACATCAGCTTGATGATAATCTTGGTGAATTTGAAAACTTCCAAGCATGAAAGTATTTGATCCCTCTGAAGAAAATGAGTTGGACACCTACATGAGTAGAGAGGTTCCAGTTCTAGAGGGAGACGAGCCTCAAAGCCTTACACAAGAAGAACTTGATCACGGCCAAGAAGATCACTGTTGATTCAATCATAGATCAAATTGTAACACAAGCGTCTTCCCTAAAGACACCGAATATGTTTGATTCCTTGATCAAGCTATTTGAATATAAGAACATAATTTAGAAGATGGATTTGAGAAAACAGTTGAAGAATGCGAAGATCCAGAATGAATAACATCTTGAAGCGGTAGAAGAAGAAGCAGAGAATGCAGAAGTGGTGATAGCCACCTTGAATGGCCTCCCATGATCATAGGATTCATTCATGCGAGGAATGTGTGCCAGAAGGAAGTGATTACTTTCAGTTGACTTTAGGAAGAAGAAGAAGCTTGTCTCATAAGAAGAGAAGAAGAAAGATGGGATCAAATTGAAGATCAATCTCTCACCATTCAAAGAAGATCCCTCAAGCGATGAGGAATATGAATAACTCAATTATTGATGAACCTCTTGTCCATCTTATCATTTGGATAAGAAATGATGATTTCATGAATGAAGAAGATGATGAAGGAGAATGATCAAGAAGGAGTCTACCCACAAAACAAAAAAAAGATAAGTATTGTCATTTCATGATATTGTTTTGTTATGCATATTCAGTTGATGTGTTATGCATGATAGATTGTTTGCATTAATGATTGTATACTACTAATATGCATAAGTAGCTCATGGTGCTATACATCTCTCCATTGCTACTTATCTAGAATGAAACCTCTTTACATGACATATTGGATTAATGCACAATCTCAATAATGTCATCTAGAAAGTTTCCGTGAGATATGGATGAATGTTGTATTGGCTAAACAGTTGCATGATGAATAAGAATTTGTCATTATGCATATGTTTTATGAAATAGTTCTAACCATGAAATTGGTGCATTTGAATTGTAGGAAAGGTCCTGAACAACCTCTTACAAAAAAACAAGGATGAGACTTGTTTCGAAGAAAAAGTGATGACAATTCAATAAACATGAATCTGAAGCTCCCAAGGTCAGAGAAACCATGACGAAAGAAAGAGCTTCAGAGAGCGGTAGATCCACCTCGAAGGATGAAGAGCACTATGGGTATAAGAGATAACTCAAGATGAAGAAAATGATGCTATGATCAAAGAATAATAGTTGATCATGGGGAATGATGTATACGATATGATTTCGAGACATAAAGGGAATTCCGTAGTATATTCCATATGGATCTACAAGAACAAGTGTACAAAGAAAAGGTTCATGATTTGCCTAAGAAAGAATAGACTATGACATGACATACTCTATTGACAAGTATATATCAAGCATCGAGCCACTTGTACAAAAAGAAGAGGGAAGATGATACTCCACTTCAGGGGGAGTGACTATAGAAGATATATAAGTTCGACATGGTACGACATGATGGACAACTTCCTGCTGGATCGAGACTTTACCAAGAGTAAAGATGGTTCCAACCTTCAAGGTTGAATGTAGAAGACTAGGATATGTTGGTGACCTAACAAGATGAACTCATGGAAGATGTTATGATGTTTGGGATACAGTTCCCAAACCAGAAGGAAAGAGTATAGTATCCTCCAAATGGATATGCAAAATAAAGCATGCAGCTGACGAAAGTATTAAGAAGTATAAAGCAAGATTTGTGGCCAGAGGTTTCTCTCAGAAAGAGGGAATTGATTATGAAGAGACATTTTCCCCAGTAGCACGTTATACTTCAATTAGAGCTACCATGGCACTTGCATCCATGATGAAGTGGGACTTACACCAGATGGATGTGAAAATAGCTTTTCTAAATGGTGTGATCAAAGAAGAAGTATACATAGAACAACCACAAGGATTTGAAGTTGAATATAGACATACTCACATATGCAAGTTGAAGAAGGCATTATATGGTCTTAAACAAGCTCCTCGAGCTTGGTATGAAAGAATAGATGGTTTCTTGTCGAGCATGGGCTTTACCAAAAGTAAAGCTGATCCTAACCTTTATCTCAAGGTTGTAGAAGATGAACTTGTCATCCTGTTATTATATGTGGATGACTTATCCTTGATAGGAAATGAGAAACAGGTCATGGAAAGAAAGAAGAAACTAGCAAAAGAATTTGAGATGAAATACCTTGGGTTAATGCATTATTTCCTAGGTCTGGAAGTATGGCAAAGTTCAAAAGAAATATTTCTCAACTAGGGAAAGTATGCGGTAGAGATATTGAAGAGATTCAATATGTTGGAATGAAAAGTCATGGCCACACCCATGGAATCCAACCTGAAGCTGTTAGCTAATGACTCATCAGAGTTAGTCGATATGACTCATTACAGACAGATCATTGGGTCATTAATGTACTTAACAAATACCAGACCAGACATTTGTTTTGCTGTGAACACCTTAAGTCAATATCTTGTTCAACCAAGACGGGTTCACCTAGTAACTACAAAACATGTGATGAGATATCTGAAAGGGACTATAGACTTTGGTTTATATTATGATGGTAGCCATGTGTATAGATTGTATGGCTACATAGATGTAGATTGGGCGGGAAGTATCTCAGACAGGAAACGCACATTAGGTAGATGCTTTTGTTTGGGGTCTGCTATGAGTTCATGGTTTAGCAGGTAACAGTCCAGTGTTTCTCGTAGCATGGTTGAAACAGAATACATAGTAGATTGCTCTACTAAGTTGTGGAGCCATATGGCTTTGAAAGCTGATATCAGGTCGCTTTGAACTGAAGATGGATACTACATTGATTCTATGTGATAACGAGAGTTGTGATAACAGAGAACCCCGTGTTCCATCGTAACACATAAAAATCCGGTATTTCTACATTCAAGATAAAGATGCAGATGATGGTGACGTGATGATGCTTTCAGTACTCACATATTGGAGATATAGATGGTGATAGTTTAGTATTCACATACTGAATATGTAGATGAAGATGGTGATGCGCTGATAAAGCCTCTGTCTCGGGTAAAGTTCGAACACTTTCGAGACAAGCTTGGTATGGTTCAGAAAGACCTTCCCTAAAAGGGGGAGTAGTGATGTTGCAATGGGATTGTATCATCCCTAGACACTTGCCCTAAAGTGATCCGGGGACCTCGGTCTTTGATAATGAAGAGGGATTGTATCATCCTGGGACATATGTCCAGAAGTGATCCGGAGACCGTGGTCTTCGAGAATGAAGTGGGATTGTATCATCCCTAGGAACTTTCCCTAAAGTAATCCGGAGACCTCGGTCATCGAGAATGTGGTAGGATTGTATCATCCTTGAACTTCGGTTTAGAACGGATCCAGTGTAACTTCGGTCATCGAGAATGTGGTGGGATTGCATCATCCCTGAAATTCGGTTCAAAATGTATCTAGAGGTCTCGGCCCCCGTGAATGTGGTAGGATTGCATCATCCCTAAACTTCGGTTCAAAATGTATCCGGAGGTCTTGGCCCCCGTGAAAGTGGTGGATTGCATCATCCTTGAACCTCGGTTCAAAATGTATATGGAGGTCTCGGCCCCCGTGAAAGTTGTAGGAGTGCATCATTCCCGAACCTCAGTTCAAAATGTATCCAGAGATCTTGGTCCCCGTGAATGTGGTAGGATTGTATCATCCTTGAACTTCAGTTCAGAATGGATCCGGTGACTTCTATACTCGAGAACGTGTGTTGATCCTATAATTCCTAGAGGAAGGATTGTCTGAGTTCCACATCTGTGTTGATCCCGTAATTCTGAAAGGAAGGATCGTTAGTAACTCTGTAAAGACCTAAATCCCGTAATTCCAAAAGGAAGGATCATTGAATTGATCCCGTAATTCCAATAGGAAGGATTGTCTAAGTTCCACAAATGTGTTGATCCCGTAATTCCGAAAGGAAGGATCATTAGTAACTCCATAAAGACCTAAATCCCATAATTCCGAAAGGAAGGATCATTAGTAACTCCATAAATACCTAAATCCCATAATTCTGAAAGGAAGGATCATTGGTAACTCCGTAAAGACCTAAGTCCCGTAATTCCAAAAGGAAGGATCATGTTGATGTTTTGATGATGTTGATGTTTTTATGATGATGATGATGTACTGATCGAAAGATCAGAGTGTGATGATGATGATATTTTGATGTTTTCATGATGATGATGTTTTTATGATGATGATGACATACTGATCGAAAGATCAGTGTATGATGATGATGATGTACTGATCGAAAGATCAGAGTATGATGATGATTACGATGTACTGATCGAAAGATCAGAGTGTGATGATGATGATGTACTAATCGAAAGATCAGAGTATGATGATGATGTTGTTGTTCGAGAATTGAAGTATGATTATGGTGCTGATCACGATGTTACCGATCAGGTTGCTGATCAAAAGAACAAAATGCTGAAGAAGTTGTTGCTGATCGAAAGATCAAAGTACTGAAGATGTGGCTGATCGAAATGTTGAAGATATTGTTGCTGATCGAAAGATAAAAGTGCTGAAGATGTTGCTGATTGAAATGTTTAAGATGTTGTTGTTGATTGAAGGATCAAAGTGCTGAAGATGTTGCTGATCAAAATGCTGAAGATATTGTTGCTGATCAAAAGGTCAAAACGCTGAAGATGTTGCTGATCGAAAGGTCAAAGTGCTGAAGATGTTGCTGCTGATTGAAAGGTCTAAGTGCTGAAGATGTTGCTGTTTGAAAGGCCAATTTCTGAAGATGTTGCTGAAGGTGTTGCTGATCAAAAGGTCAAAGTGTTGAAGATGTTGCTTATCAAAAGGTCAAAAGATGTTGATGCTGATCAAAGAGTTGCTGTCGTTGAAAATTGAAGATGAAGACTATATGATGTTGAAAAGATTCCAATGATTTATATATGTATTACCCTAATGTTGTTGATGATGTCCTCTATCTCTCTCCTACTATTGTTGTTGTTGATGTTGTTGTAGAATACCCTTCTCGTTAAGGGGGAGTGTTGAAATATTGTAACTTCGAAGAATATTCTATATGTATATTTTGTGGTCCCCAATGGTTTTACTGGGAGAACCACTTGTATTATCTTGTACCCCGATGATTCTAATCGAAAGAACTAATAAGAGTCATGAGGTTGTCCCCTCTAATTGTAAAGGTGGGTCATTAGTACCCCAGTGTGGTTACTTGAGCCTACATGTGTAACTCAAGCCTACATGACTAACTCGAGCCTACATGTCGGATGAGTTAATTGAAGTGAACAGATGAATATAAATAGAGGTGTAGCTCTCCTCATTTGAGCACACATTCTCAATTGTGTAGCGCATTAGTGGAGAAGAGAAGTAGCTGGAGAAGGAGGAGGATCAGGCTTTGATCTCCTTATTGGTTTTATCTTTTATCCTTTTGGGGCATCTATATTGAGGAAGCTTTTGGTGGGTTTTTCCCAGAATAAATATTTGTGTTCCTTTTGTATTGTTGTGCTTGTCTATCTTTCAGTGATCCTGTTTATATGCTTTTGTTATGAAAATGAAATGAAGTACTGATGTCTTAGCTAAGAATATGAAAAGTTAACAGAGAAAACAATAAAATATTTAGAAAAATCTAGGCCGACTAGAACAAGGGATTCTGTTATTTATTTCTTGATGTTATTAAAAGACTTCTTGGACTCAATGGTCCATTTAATTTCACAGTCCTTTCTCAACATATTTGTCACCTTCCTTAAAGTATCTACAAATTTGGAATAAACCTCCTCAAAAAATTTACCTGACCAATGAATGAATGAATCTCCCTCTTAATTCATGGTACTTCTACCTTCAAAATAGCTTTCACCATGTCTAGATCAATCTTGATCCCATCCTTTGAAATAATATGACCCAACAAATTCCCTTCTTTCATGGAAAAATTAGATTTTCCAGGATTGAGAGAGATACCATACCTTCTGCATTTGAGAAATACCTTTTCCAAATCTTTTAAATGATCCCTATTAGATCTAGAGTAGATTGCAATATCATCCATATATATTACAACAAATTTATCCTTTTCTTCAACAAAATCTATGTCCATTTCTCTCTATAAAGTTGATCCTGCATTCATCAACCTAAAAGGATTTTTGGCATACATAAAGGTTCCCCATGGCGTGGTGAATGTTGTTTTCTCCTGATCTCCAGGAAGAGCCTTTATTTGATTGTACACATAAAAACCATCCATTTTTGAAGTCCTCTCAGCACCAACAACTTTATGTAGTATATGATCCATTTTAGGCAAAGGATAATTATCTTTTAATCAAACTTTGTTAAGGTTTCTGAAGTCTACACACAATCTAATTTTTCCATTTTTCTTTCTAACAGGAACCATATTAGCCACCCACCTTGAAAATATGATCATTATAATAATTTTTGCATTGAATAACGAGGCTTACTTCTTTCTCAATTAAAGGCAACAACATTGCATTTATTATTCTAAACTTCTGTCTGAAAGGATTTTCTCTAGGATTAATGGGAATGGTATGCTGTATAATGGATGTGTCATACTCTTTCAGATCTTTTTAGCTCCAAGAAAAATCATTAGTGTAATTCTTCATCAAATCATTATATTTCTGCTTCTCTTCCATTGGAAGGTTTTTTTGAAAGCTTCACTATTTTCGGAGAGTCCTTAGTTCCAATATTTTGATCCTGAATATAATTTTTCATTAGGCTATACTTTAGGATCCTTGGCATCATCATTCTAGTCAAACAATATTTCTAGAGGTATAAGGCCTTTGGGAATATAATTTCCTTTCAACTGAATAATATCATTACCCCCAATCATGTTTTTCAAATTTTTTTGCTCAATGTCTTCATCTACAAACTATTCATCATCTTGGGTATTTTCTGAATTCTGATTTTCTACATCAATATTTGTATTTTAAAACTCATCTGACATTTCTAAAATATTTTTATTTGTATATCATCCTCAAATAATTTCCAGTATTTAGAATTGTCAGGGATAGAAGGTCTATTTACAACTTCAATATCATACTTTTTGTTGGAATAAATAGGAACCTTAAAATTCCTAGCAGTAGTGGCAAGAGAATCAAATATATGATTTTGCATTTTGGGAATTACCATGACTATATATTCAATGAAAAAATTTCCCACCATATCCCAAAATTCATTTCTATAGGCTCTCATCCTGGGATGTTTAGTTTGATAACTACCATTCACTTGATTCACCACTAATTTTGAGCCTCCAAAAACATCTATTCTTTTTTATTTTAATTCCTTTAAGGAATTTAATCCTAGTAACAAATCCTCATACTCTGCTACATTATTAGTACATTCAAATGTCAATTTAAAATAATATACTTTAGAATCTCTATTTGGATAAATAATCCAAATACCAACATCGACTCCCTCCCTGTTTATTGATCCATTAAAGTACATTGTCCATAACCTCTCATCATTTCATTTATGCTCTATTGCTTCTTGCCTCTTAGAAAATTATTTATCTTCTGTTTTTTCATCTAATACTAGCAATTCTTGTTAAATATGAGAATCATTGAAAAATATAGCATATCCCATATCAATATCAACAACATATATAGGATCATTGTTTGGTTTATCTTGGCTGCTCACCAAAATTCTAATGTTTTATCCCTATATAATATTCTATGTTCTCCAAACAAAGGAATTGTTACATAGGACATGTCCGTATGCAAGGTTCCTTTGAGATTTGAATCCCAAGACCTTGATAGCAACATACAAAGTTTTAGAGGAATATCAACCACTACCACTTCCATGATAATACTCTTGCCAAGAATATGTGCAAGAGTAACTACCAAATCTTTAATTAGTCCCAAACATTTCACTTTCCTGGAATCAAAGGAAAAAAAATCTGTATAGGTCCTTTTGACTTCCAATCATAGGATTTCTACCACCACTCTTGGCATAAGATTATGAGATGCACTAGAATCTAACATAGCATTATGTAAGATCATATCATGAACATTAAGGTTAACATAGAAAAGGTGGTACATCTTCTTCATCAATATCTTCAATTGTAGGACCAAGAACTATTGTTGGGGCATCATTTGTCAACTTTAGTGTATCTGGATGACCTTCTCTATCAGTTCTAACCATTTTAGTAATCTTTTCTCAATATTCATTGTTCTTCAATAATTCATTGAAAGGAATGGAAATATTTATCTTGGATATTTCATTCTGTAAACTGAAGGAGGGAACCGCTCTGTCACTTTCAATTGGGATTTCTTTTTAATTTTCTTTTAAAACCTAATTTTTATTCTTTGGAATATTTTGTACAATCCTTTATTTTTGTTTTTCTACATTTTGTTGACTTATAGAAGGCTGATTTGGAGTAGGTATTCCTTTATTTATAACTACATCTCTACTTCTATTTTTTTTTTTAAATCATTTATAGCATTATGATTTCCTCTTTGGTATTGTCCTGTCTCTAATTCAAGGGCATTACAATCATCTTCCTAAGTGAACATATTATGTTCCTCTCCTTTAAGATAAATTTCAAAATCTAGATAATCAAAATGGTGAATCCGATTATCTAGGGGATCATTCTCTTCTTCATCATCTACAAAGTTTTTTGGAAATGGTGGTATTATTTGTTGATCCTCAACATTCATTGGATTCCTTTGATCTCTCTGTCTAATCTGAGGAGGAGGAGGAGGTATTTTGAAATTTGGATTCCTTATTTGTGGCCCAGGTTGATCCCTATTTGGAGGCCTATTATCCAATGCTAATATATCCATTAACCTATCCATGGTATTCATCATTATATCCAATTTAGCATCAGTTAAGGAAGAGGTGGAGGGTTAATTTTCTTCCCTAGTTTTCCTCCTATCTACCTCCTCTCTCTGTTTCATTTTTCCAGAATCCATTAGGTTAGATTCTACCTCTAGATAATATTTAAACATGACAAGGAGATTAGAATATTTCCTCTCTCTCAATAACAAAGAAAAATCATTGTCAAATGAATCAACATAGTGTAATTTAGAAACTCCTACAAGGGGTTTAATGTAATCTGGTATTGAATTATAAACCCTCATAAATCTGCTAGAAAATTCATGCACCGACTCAAAATTTCTCTTCTTTAAATTATTGTATTGGGTTAAAACCTATAGAGGGCTCTTTTTATCTTCCCACCTATTCAGAAAAAGAGTTTGAAAATCCTCAAAAGTAGCAATAGATTGCAGGAATATATTTAAACCATCTTTTAACTTCCCAAGATAAACTTTGTGCAAACAATTTCATTTTGACATAATCATAGTCCACCTCTTCTAAATCAATGAAATCATCAAACCTACCCATGTGCTGTCTAGCTATAAAATTTCCTTCCCCATAAAATAAAGAAACTCTCTTTGAGTAATTCTTTGACAGGTCATGTAATACAACAAACAAGGAAAGTGGAGAAAACTTAGAATCCATGGCTCTAGGGGGGTTTTGAACAAAAGGATGACTTTGAACAATAATAGCAGTTTGGGGTTGAGAAGTTTGTATTGTTAGGTTTATTTCTTCTGTTTTCATAGTTTTCTAGAGATTTTTCCAAAGTGAATCTAAAATATATGAATGAAGTCTGTTTGGGTTAATTTCAACTTATTTCAATTCTGATTCAAATTTAGACCTTAAAAGAGATTGTTCAAACTTTGTTTCGAAATCAAAATCTTGAAAGTTTAGAAATTATTCTTGTGTTTGAGAAAATGATCTTTCAATTTGAGAAGTTCCTTCCGGTTCTTTTCCTTTTATTTTTTTTCCTAATTAGACTTTCTGGATCTTCCACACTATACAAAGTTTCATAATTAGGGTTACCTCTTGTGTGCACTCTGCTAAAATCTAGGATGTCTTCTTTAGAGTACCTTCTTGAAAATTAATGTGGAGTAGACAGGGGAAAAGCACAACCAACTTTGGATGCAAGAACCTTTGTTTTCCCACATAAATATCATCTTCTTAAATAATATTGTCATTCTTCCCAGGGCATATTTGAACTCTCGTTCCCCGAAAATGGTGCCAAAATGTTATCACTCAAAATTTACCCTCGGTTGTGAAAGGATAATCCCAAGGTAACCACAAAACCAAACTTTAGGAAGAAATTTTACTTCTTTCGTTCCAGAGAGGGATCTCTCAATAGATAACAAAAATGCCAGATATTTTGAAAATAAATAAAATTTAATAGTCACAATGGCTAAAACAGGTGGTCACTGGGCATGGAGTCAAATATGAAAAACAATCAATGTTAGTGCTTTGCAATTAATTTATTAATAGAGGCAGGGTAGTTACTCTTTTACACTCAAAATGTTAGTTTGTCTGGTGATAAAGAATAATAAGAGACAATCCATTAATATGGGCATATAAAGATGAATCCAATATTAACTTTAGTGGAAATAAGTCTGTGAATGCTTGAAAGTAAAAGATCAAAGCATAAGATTATGAATTGTAACTAATATAAACTCATTCAGGTATGAAAATATTAAAAAATGGAAAGGTAAATAGGAAACACATTCACATATGGGGAGAAAGTACAAACTGTAAAATAAATAACACAAGAATCTCTGCAGAAAAACCTGCTTGGATCTGAAATACTTATTAATCTTTGAATCTCTCTTACAATAATCAAATCTTGCTCATGGGTTCCAACCCTCAATACATTGTAAAAGTATGCTTAAATACATTAAAATTATCCTTGAGATGATAACTATTTCTATGTTAAAAATAGGAAAAAATAGCTTCCTTGTTACACTTGTCATTTAACTTCTAACAAACTAACTACTCATAAATCTATTAGATTTTTAAAATAAACTAGTCTTCAAAATCTCTCAAATCTTCTTTATTGATGTAATTTGTACTTTGTTCTTCCAAACTTCTCAATTGTCATCCACTGTTCCATAGATGACAACTCTAGATTAGTTGATTCTTTCACTAATACTGCCAATTCCAAATGATCCACGTATGAAATGGGTGGAAGCTAGGAACAAACTGTTATGAAAGTATTGATTATTTCAAAATCCACTGCTAATTTACCAACTACAATTTTCCCTGGCAGATATTGGTTCATGTATTCAAATTTCTTGTGAGCCAATATACATTTGACCAATAAATCATGATATTCTACCTAAGACAAAAGCTTACCATCTTCTTCCCAAAACAAAGGAAAACCTTTTTGAAAAAGTGACACAAATGAAAATTTGAAAATATTCACCTGATGTTGTTTTATGTCAATCTTTTCCTGCACAGTTTCTATGTGTTGATTCTTTCCCACAACCTTCTTGGCCTAGGTGATCACTGTAATTATGTCTTTTATTCCCATTGTCCTCAAATCTTCTTCTGACAAGGTATTCAGAAAATTAATTGTATTGTTAGTTGTGTCTATTGGTTTTTTATTTAGGGATTCCTTTATTGATGTAAAACTTGGTCTAGCATCATTTATAACTATTTATTTTTCTAGAATATAATTCAAATAAGGTTTGAGTTTAACAAATTCAGCAATGCTCATGTCCCATATGAGATGTATGGCTCCCTCCATTGGTAATCGCCCAGACAATTGCTTTACTAATTTATCATTTTTATCCAGTAGTTCTTTATATCTGTTCACCAACAATTTCCTTTCTTCTTCTTTCTTCAAAACTACATCAACTAAATCTTTATTTTGGATTTTCAAACCAATAATTTCCAAGTCCCTTACAATTACTTGGGACATAGTCTATTCAATGGATTATGTACTTGTTTTTGCAAGAGGCTGGATTATTTGTACTTCATATTATTTACTCTTGTCTTCTTTCTATTTTTCTAAAATCGATTTTTTTTCATTTAAAATAATTTTCTACTTTTCCCATTCCTTCTTTTCCTCAGCAAGCTTCAATAGCCTTGCCTTACTATCACTAAATTATTTATCTAACAAATCTTTTTCTTTTTGTAATTATGTCAATTCATAATCCAGAATTAGCTGTGTGGGAGGGGTTTTCAACTTCTTTATAAGCAATTGAATTGTATTCTCCTTCTCTGCAAGGATCTTATGTGTGACCTCCCCTTTGTTTGCTTCATTGTCTATAGCCACCAAATATTCTTGAAGTTTCTTTATTAACTGCTGATGTACTTTATTATCTACATTCTCCTGCCTCAGTTGATTTTCTATTTTAGCCTGTGTGAATTGTAACGTGGATAACTTCAAGGTAGCTTTCATCAAATCACTGTAAATCACTTCCCTGGTCTGCTTGTGCAAGACGATAATGTCAAGCATTGAGATATGATTTAGGTTCAATCTCATTTCAACTATCCTGTTCTTAGTGGCAATTGCTAAATTTAGAGTATTCTTAGTGTGGTCCTTAACATTTACCAGTGAGACCTCTTTACTGGATATTTTCCTGAGATATTTTCTAATTTAGTAGATTCCTTTAAATAAATCTCCCTATCATCCTTGTACTTGTCATATAATTCATATCTAGACTTGAACTTATCACTTGATGCTTCAGGTACCTATGAGAATTCATACTCTTGAACTTCAAAGGCCGAACCTTTGACCTTTCACTATTTTTTCTTACTTTCATATTTAACTACTTCTACCAGCTCTCCATCAGCTTCAATCTTCTGTATTTTAGCCGAATCTGATATTTCTTCTTCCTTTATTTCCATGGTATTTGAATAGTTTATTTTACATGTTACCTCTAAATTGGTTGCAATGGGAGTGACTACTTCCGTTTATTTTATCATAGCCAATGGCATTTCTTGTGAAACTTCTGCATTGTTAATTGGTGATGGATAATCCAACCAGTTGACTCTTTCAGCCAATCCTTCTACTTCCTGGTGCTCAAAAACCTTGTTCTTATTCATTTGACTTCTTTGTGAGATAACATGTTGTGGATCATAATTAACAACAAAAGAACTCTTAAAATCCATCTCATATAGCATACTTTAAACTACAAGGAGTGCAACTTTACTTTTTTATGATAAAAGGCCCAATCACCCATGGAAATTTGATTTTTGAAGCCTTTTTGAAAATGATACAATGCTCATTTTCTACTATCAAATTATGTCTTACAAGATCCAAAGAAAACACTCTAAGAGTAAGGAATGCATGAAAAATATATGGTTCATGAGTGAAGCCATACACCCTGATGATAGCGTGTTCTTATAATAGGAATCAGTCCCCTATTTTCCTGTCTGGAGCAAATTGTAAAGCCTCATGCATATGTGGTAACACTTTGGGTAGTTTGTTCTAAAAGAATACTTTGTAAACCTATGACATCAATAAATTCATGTATTTGAAGAAGTCACTGCTAATTTATGTTGTAAGCACCATTTTTTGGAGCTGTATATTTTATTCATTAAAAAACAAGAGTATTTTGATCAAGTATGATTGAAATATGAAGTGCTTGGTATTGTGGAAATTCACTAGCTCAGAGTGAATTCTTTCAGCTAGAAATTCATCGAATTTAAGGCAAGGAGGCTGGGGAGACTGAGACTCAGATTGACTCATGATGATTTTGAATAAAAATCTCATCAATATCTCAGGAACATATCTATCTGTGTCTATACCTAATAACTGACTTAGAATTGAAACAACCAGCTTTATTTCTTCATTGAACATGTTAACATCCAAGGGAAAAGGATGGTTGGTAAGGGACAGATCGGATCTAAAACATTTGGGAAAAAAAGGTTGTTTTTCCTCAATGGTTGTATGTCCGAAGGACTAGATTAGGTCTTCTTCATTAAAATATTCTTGGTTGAGGGTAAATGAAGGCAAAAATATGAGTGAATCTCAGATGACGAGGGAATTTACAGGGCACATGATCTTAGTTTTAGTAGTTTCCATTATTACTCTCTCAAAGGAAGAGTAATTTGATGCACACTTGTGAATAAAATACGGGAAATTTAGAGTTTGTTCTAGTAAAAAATAATACCAATGGGACTGAAAAATTCTATGTAAGTTAGTTCCCTAGTCTTTAAAATCTTCCATCTTGGTTTTCAGTTGACAAACAGGGCCAAAAGATAAAAAAAAATATCAAAAACACCGCCATTTTTTGAAACACCAAGGCCTGGGCCTCAACTTCTCCTCTGCTATCCATTTTTAAAAACTAGTAGGCGGGTGAAAATGTGGCCTACCTAGAAAAATGATGGCTGGAAGGGTAGTTGTCTTACTTGGATTTGTCCATGTAGCTAAATGCTTCCTTATCCCAATGCACAAAAAAAAAATCCTTGAACAGACACCTTTTCCTTTTATAATATTCTTAACATAGTGGTTTCGGAATCTAGGGAAGTAGTTTAATTTTCTGTTAGTGGAATTCTTTGTTAATCCCCATGCATGTCACAAGGGAGGATCCCTTTTTTCCATAGATTCAATCCACTTCTATTTTTAAATGTTGATCTTGATTACATGTTAATATTATCCTTCTCTTATTTTGTTTCCTAACCTGTTTTCTATTTTCCTTGCAGTTTCCCTTAGAAGACCCTCTAGCCACCGTAAATGTACTAGACCTGCATTGCCCACCATTGGTCTTGTCTCTTGTTTAGTATGCACCTTTATTTTACACTTCCCATTTGATTTGTAAAACAATGTGCAATTTCTCTGGGCGGATCACCTAACAACAATTGATCTTATCCATCGGCGATCGTAACCGTTAATCATAAATTCTTTTTAATAGTTTTGTTCATATCCAACTCATCCTCTACCTTGTATGTTTTCCCATTGGGTTGTAAATATTTCCACTGATCACTGAATATTCTTTTTTCATGCAACTTTGATCAACGAATCCAATACCCACCATACATCTTCCTGCCCGAATACCTAGACCGTCGAAACTTTTAGTATACACCATAAGCACTATTTTTTCATTTTGTAGCCTTTACAAAGCTTGCCCTATGTTGTTTATGATAAGATTAAAGATCTTGGTCTCTAATTCAATATTTTTAAGCACCTTTGAGTCATATTATATATTTTTTTACATATCATACCCTTATTTCACCTCTATCCTGCTCATCTCAACTGCTGATCAAAACAATGCTAACAACTTCCTAGGTCTCAAATTATGGCTGTTCCCAGCTGAGATTTTCCTAAACAAAGGAAAATATGCAGTTGAGATCCTAAATATATCTGGGATGTTGTATTGTAAGGAAATGAACACTTCGTCAGTGACAAACTTGAAGCTCCTGAATGATCAATCTTCAAAAAGAATATATGTCACACTATACAGACAAATTATTGGGTCTCTGATGTATTTGACAAATACAATACTAGATATATGTTTTGTTATAAACACATTGAGTCAATATATGGTGGAGAAAATAAATTTTCACCTAGTTGCAACAAAACATGTGATAAGGTACCTAAAGGGTACATTGGATTGTGGCATCAAATATGCAGCTAATAGTGAGTTCAGATTGTGTTGCTATACTGATTAATCCTAGGTAGGAAGTGTTGAAGATAGAAAGAGCACTTCAGGATGTTGTTTCATTTTGGGATAATGTGTGATATCATGTATTAGTATAAAGAAGACCAATGTTGCGCTCAATACAGTTGAGGATGAATATATTGCAACATGTTATGTCTGTAGTGAAGCAGTATAGATTCATCAGTTATTGGAAGGATTGTTTGATGCTGAGATGGATGCAACTGATATTCATTATGATAACTAGAGTTGCATCAAACTAATAGAGAAACCAGTGTTTCATGATAGGTCAAATCATATAGAGATAAAGTATCATTACATATGGGATATGGTGTAGAGAGGAACTATGAATCTCCAATATGTTTCTACATAGGAACAATTTGTAGATGTGTTGGCTAAGCCTCTGTCTCATGTGAAGTTTGAATATTTTTGAGAGAAGTTTGGTCTAGTCTGAAAGGACCTACCTAGAAAGAGGGATTGATAGTGCAATAATTATTAATAATGAGATGGTAGTGTCATGCTAGTGTAGAGAAGTCCAGTCTAGTTTATCAGTGTGCCTATAGATGTTGTCGTGGCCCGATATTCATTTGCATACATTGTGGTCTCAAATTCATTTGCAAACATTGTGGTCCAACACTCATTTGTAGACATTGTGGCATGGAATTCATTTGCATATGTTGTGGTATGAGATTCATTTGCAGACCTTTTGGTATGACATTCATTTCTAGACGTTGTGGTCAGGAATTCATTTTCATACATTGTGGTCTGGCATTCATTTACAGACGTTGTGGTCGGACATTCATTTGAGAATGTTGTGGTCGTACATTCATTTGTGAACGTAATTTCCTCATATTAATTTGTGGATTTTTTGGCATGACAATAATTTGTGAACGTTGTGGTCCTGTATTCATTTGTGGACGTTGTGGTCTTGCATTCATTTGTAGACGTTTTGGTCCTGCATTCATTTAGAGATAATGAGATTCCAACATTCTTTATGTTGTAGACGATCCCACATTAATTTGCGAATGTTGTGTTGTGTATGCATGTGTGGCATTGTAGGTGATGTTCAATATGACGATGCTTGAGATGATGTGAAGAGATGTGATTCAAATGATGATGTGACGAGATGTGATGCTCATGATGATGTGATGATGCAACAAGATGCGATGCTCATAATGATGTGTCGAGATGCGATGCTCATAATGATGTGTCGAGATGCGATGCTCGTGATGACATGTAAAGATGTGATGTTCATGGTGATGTGACAAAATGTGATGCTTGTGATTATATGATCATGATATGATGGTCGAGATGTGATGCTACATGATGATGTTAATGTAGTTGTGAAAAATTCATATGACGTATAGAATTACCAGTTAGTTGTACAAATGTATTTTTGTGTTATAGAATACCTTCCTTGTTAAGAGGGAGTGTTAAAGAAATGTATATGTGGAAGATATTATATTTTGTATTATTATTATTATTTCCCTTCAAGAGATGTTATACCTTCGATTAGGGATGTTATTGTTATATTTGGGCATGTAAAGTCTTGAGGTAAAACCTTTGTTGTAAGTTGGGCCAGTAGTACCCATAAAATATTATTAAAATGTATTTTTGAATCCCCCAAAGCAAGTCGGCCTTGTCAGCAAGGAGAAATCATGCCTGCTGGGTTATTAGGCCTCTTAGCTGATTAGTATAAATAAGAGATCCACCTCCCTCATTTGGACATGGTGAGCACTCAAGAAAGTTCACTGGAGAGAGCAAAAACAATCCTTTTGAGGAGGAGGAAGCAATCTAGTCTTATTTATTGGGTCTTACACTGTACTTGGTTGAAGTCTATATAAAGGAAGTTTTGTTTGGTTTTATCCCCCATGAGGGTTTCACAAGATAAACATTTGTTTTCTCTTATATGCTGTGCTTGTTGTTCTTTGCGCGATCCTTTTGTTTTGGTATAACAACTTTTGAAGAAATATTAACAACATGAACAAAAAATAGGTAGTGCAAGAACAAATGATATAAGATATATGAAACTTATTATACATTTGTTATAAAACCAAATGGCACTTCTCTATCCAAGTGCCAACATTCTTTATGTTGGTACACAAAAGGATAAACTACGATTGAAGTTTGCCAAAGAACTATAGATGGGCATGACTTGGGATGCATTTACCTCTTAAACCAGCTTTCTATATATTTTTCTAAGTGTTGAGTTGCGTACATGACTATCTTCATTGCAGATTCATGTACTGTATGCGACTATCTGCATTGCAACCCACGTACACCAGTGTATGCAGGTTTTCTTTGAGCAAATCGTGTGTCATATGTAGGTTGCCTATATCAATAGTTGCGTACATCTTAGTTTGGATTTAAAAAATATAAAACATGATTATATGAGATTATCCGGGCTCTAATATTTAACTACCCCAACTCTTTTAACCACCCCAACCTTCAAAACTACTCTATTTCCCAAAGTATAAATAGAGGCCTTGGGGTGGGTAATAATCAATCAAGATTGGATAGAAAAGTTATGTTGGTGGTATATCTTTAGAAGTCTTGGAGCAACAGAACTCAGAGTCCTTTGGTTGTAGAGGATCCTTGTCTCAGAAGCTGGGTTGTACTCTTATCTCATTCACTGATTGTTAATAAAGATAATTCTTCTTCCAACTTTGTGTTGAGTCTATTTCATGTATTGTGGTTAATGAATGTATTTGATTATATGTTTGATATATCGTTTATCTAACCTCTAATATATACATGCATGAGATATTACTTGAAGGATTTGCCATTTGTAGGTGAAATAGGTGCATCCCTAGAAGCTTGGGAGAGAAGAGGAGCAGGAGAAGATCAAGCTTGGATCAACCGTCGGTAATCGGGTAAGTCAATACTTTCTTCCTATTCCCTATCCATTCTCTAGTAAAGCTGATTGTTTGCAAGGTTAGTAGTAAGTTGGTAACCCCAGACCCTAGGTTAGAAGGGTCCTTAATCTTGAACAACAGAACTGGCGACTCCACTGGGGAGTCCATCCTGCTATGGGTTAGTCCTATAGATACTTTCTCAGTATTTACTATCTTGGATTTGATTTGCAATAGTGTGTCTGAAGACCTTTGTTATTTTTTTTTTTTGAAAAAAAATTATTGTGTACGCGGGTTGCTGTGCTACATAGTCACATACAAAAACCTGTATACATGGGTTTCTCTATAGGACAGTCATGTACAATACACGAGTTTCTCTACGAGACAATCATGTACGTCTTGTAGAAGCACAAAATTTTAGGTAGGGTTGCTTGTCCCTGTCTTGTTTGGATTTTTCTTTTCTTTAAAGTCTTCTCTTGCTGGCATCTTCCTGTAAGTATGAAAGTCCTGTACACCATGCTATGTGCTTTTCAGTAAGCCTTTGAATTTTATTGTTTGAGTCTTCTTTCACTTAACAATTTGAGGTAGGTTCTCCTATTTGGGTGATAGGTTCAGTGCTGTGTATCTGAGTCAGTGATCAGGATTTTAGATACCTTGTACTCTATACTGCTTTCGAGTAGTGCCAGTTTGTCACTTGTCCTTTAGTGATTTCAGTGGATTTTATTCATTGATCCTTCCCAATTTAGGTGTTTTCCAAGTCTCCTCCTTAAGTGGTTGATTTTGGTTCTTGCAAGTCTGCTATACTTCACATTGCTTGCTTTATGGTATGATTATTCAAACATACTCAAGAAGTTTTGCATTTAGGTGCATGGTAATTTTTGAAGAATTTGAAAAGCAAAGGAAAAAATTTGAAACATTTTCATTTTAATTGCATATTGTAGTTTTATTTTCAGTATTTTCAAATAAAATTTCAAAAATTACAAAAATAAGTCTTAGTCTTCTCATACTTAGTTGTAATTTCATTAGTTCATATTTACAAAAATAAAAGAAGCTTGTTTTAAGTAGTTGTAATTTGTTTTGGACTTCATTTTATGCACCTTTTTACTTTTCTTATAGAGTCTATAATATCATAGTCATTCACGCCACTTACCCTCTGACTAAGAACAACCCTTAAAATGAACGCTATAATTTAAAATTTATTAGTAAGTTTTGTTTTATATGGTCATACACCTACTAGCTTAGGCTAGACTTGTGGGATAGGAAGAGTAAACTCCCCACAAGTGCTTAAATTCATATGTAGTTGGCCATTTGATAGGTAAATCCTTCTTTATGTTGGTAGTATCTGGGAATCTCCTCTCAAATGGGAGTTAAGCACAAGGCTGCGTGGAGGCTTGGACTGAGGAGATAACCCTTCAATTCCTTGTCAAAACATAGACAAAGGTTTTTGCGCATATGGGGATTTTTTCCTAGACAGATTTTTGAGCTTTGCTACCCTCCCCATGTGTACGAATCAGGATTGTAACTGTCCCCCCAGACTATTGATATAGATAAGGTAGCCTTTATTTTCTTTGACATGTAGGGTTTATAAACAGGTAAACCAGAAGGCTATTTCTGGTTCACCTTGGACGGGCTTGGAAGGTAACCCTTATTGAAACTGTAGGAGGGTGGTGGGTGATTCCTCTGCTTGTGCCTAAGAACCTCTTCAAGGATGCCAAGAAACTGTCTCTCAGCTTTCTTCAGGAAAGCATATCTTATACCCGTTGTGATTGTTGAGACTTTAGGAAATTTTGTATTGATTTCTTTGTGGTTTGTCTGTGTTTAGTTGACCTTAGGGTGTGAAGTGTCAAATTTACAATCATGGAGGACCAATCTATCAAAAGGTCATGAAGGTTGCAAAACCTTCCTCTGCTTATCACATTGGAACCTCCACCTCCCCCTCAAAGGCAAAGATTAGACATGGACAGTTCTTTCGAACCAATAGGACTTAGTGAAGTTCAGGGTGAACCAGAACTTAGGACAGACCAGTTTGATTTAACTACAGTTGAGATAGAAGACTTGGAAAATGATGATTTTGCAAGGAATTTTAATTCACCTTTAAATGACTTAAGCAATACTATGATCGTTCAGATTTGTCCTTTCAATTCACCCGTGATTAGTGTCCCTCTAGGAAGACTAATGTCTACTGCAGGAGAAAGTTCTTCTACTTCCACCTCGGTCGCTCCAATTGAAGGAGTGCCACCTCCCCCGGTTGGTGCCCCTAGAACAAGTATACCTACTACACCTTTAACTCCAACTAGCCGGGTGGTTCAACCACCGGCTCCCACCAATTTAGCAAGTAATTCTAGTAGAGTGGTCACTAGGATTCCTAGTGTACCTTTAGTTCCTACTTTCTTTGCACACACTACTCAGAGTGGTCTTATAGGATCCTCTTCATTTGTATAGGGTTTTCCTTGGAATGGGGAGCACATTCCCCCATCCACTCCATATGTAGGTCCAACACCCGCATATGTAGGGGTGTAGTTTGAAAACCCGATCCTTATGGTCAAGGTTTTCAAACTCTGATTTCAACTCCGTTCATGAGCTCTCCTTTCTCTCTTTTTAGCGGAGGGATATCTGCTCTTGTGTTCCAAACCCCAGCTTCAAATGGGGTATCTAGAACCTCATACACTGCACCACACATAAAAAATCAACTGGCTTATGGGTGGAATCATTTCCAAAGCAGCCCGACCACTTCACAACTGGAAACAAGGGGCAACCCCACCTTCACATCTGGGAACATGGGGGAAAGCCCCTCTAATCCCTAAGCTGGTAATTTTAATGCTCCAGTTAGATCCAAGCTCCCTTTCCTGGAAACTTTAAAATTTCTAGACTTGTCGAAACTAAGGAATGACCCGGTGAGACATAACTCCTCCTCGCCACCCGTTCCTACCAAGCTGTCCTCGGACAATCCAAAATTGAAAGGAAAAGTTGGTGATGATACAGGAGCATATTTCACCATTTTCCATTTTTGGTGCTCTTCCAACTCACTAAATGACGATACAGTTCGGTTGAAACTGTTCCAAAGAAATTTGACCAGTACTGCAGCAAAATGGTACATTGAACTTCCTTTTGTTGCGTTTGATAGTTTTTGGGACTTGGCTAATGTATTCCTTAGTCACTTCCAACTTCCTGTTCGATATGATTTCGAGACAGACTTGTTGTCTACCTTTCGGTAGGAAAAGGCCACTCATATTTTGGATCACATCCAAGAGTGGAGAATACAGAAGAGCCTTATCAAAGCCACCATCCCTCCCGAGTTTTTACTGGAATGGTTCCTTAAATCCCTATTGCCATATATATCTAAGTATGTATCTACTTCAGGAGTGACCAATGAGGAAGAGGCTATCCTCAGGGACCATCAACTAGATTCGATATATTTTTTAGTCTAGGATTTTATATGAGATCATCCCTAATGCACCAAGGCCAACGCATAATGTAGAGAAACCTAATCCTGGACCCCATGCCGATGGTGTGGTTGGTTCTGTGAAATCTCCCACTGTAGAGTCTTTGGCTAAACAACTCCATGAGTTGTCTGTCAAAAATTCTACGGTGGAGGAATCAAAGGCTTCCCCCTCACCCTAGAATGAAAATGTTTTTGCACAATCCTCTGAAAAGGGAAAACGGTAGGCCGGTGGGAAAAAGAAGAAAGAGAAAAAAGGTGAGGGAAACCAAAACAAGCAAAAACCCACAAACAATGTTGATGGGGGGGGAAATAAAAGAAGAAGGTGAAATTACCATGTAAGTTGTGCCATGAAGATTACCCGACCCATCAATTTCCCCTTATGGAACAAGCTCAGAAGCTGCTAAAAGGCCAACAATCAGCTGTCCTGAAGGATCCTTTTCCCCAAGGACAAAATTCTGCTTCAGCTTCAAATGTAGCAGGGGGCACCCCAAATTCTCTTGACCCAAATTATATCAACATGGATTGATCCTAGACTTTACTCCAGACTAGGAACAAGAACTATGAGACAAAGGATTTAGAGAAGGGTAAGTCAATAGGAGAAACTTCCAACCCTCTCACATTTGAAAAACCTACTGAACCTATTCCCAAGATACCGAAAGGTGTCTTCAAGAAAACCTTGCACAATCCCAATGCAAGGGCTGCAGCTAACTAATATGTAGTTGAAGATTTATCCCAGAACCCTTGTGTGATGTCAGCTTTAGAGGTGTTACAAAGTTGTCCTGCCCAACGAGATGCACTCTTAGCAGCCTTAGGCAACATGGACTCATCAAGCCTAATGGCAAAATTTAATTTTTTCGATGTCAAAATTCGCCTACCTTATCATGTAGCCTTATTGATAGATGTCATCCATGGTGGAAAAACCATTGGAAGGGCAGTTGTTGATGAGGGTGCTTCTACATGTGTCATGTCCCTATCTTCCTGGAAAGCTCTTGGATCTCCATAGCTAGTCCCATCAAACACCCTACTTACTACTTTCGATGGAAGGTCATTTCATCCACATGGTATCCTACCGGCTTTTGAAATAAAGTTGGCAAGGAAGGAACTATCTATTGAGGTAGAGGTGATTGATGCACCTTTGGATTATAACTTGCTCTTGGGGAGAAGTTGGACTTATGCCATGTCCACTATTGCATCAGCCGTACTTTGGGTTGTAGTGTTTCCATGCGAAGGGAAGTTGGTTACTGTAGAACAACTTATTTTACTCGAAAGGGTTGCATGGAAACTAACGAGTCCACCATACCATTGTTTGATCAGGTTAAACATGTTGCAGAGAGATTAGGGGCTGGAATGTATGCATCATTAATGGGCACATTCGATATCCTAGATCCAATTAATTATCTAGGTTCTACTAGTGTAGGGAAGTCTATAGCAATGGTTGTTGATAGAACAGATCCTTGGTTTCTTCCTTCCCACCATGAACCTGAAGTGCCCTTATTAGTAGCGGAAGTAGCTTATCAAGATATCATTCATATTGCTGTTGATCCCATTCCGATCCCTCTCACAGTCTCAGAGGAGCCAGAAGAAGCCTATCTGCCTGCTTGGGCAGAGAACTCTTTGCATTCTAGAGACTACTTAGATATGGTTTTTCCTTCTGATGAAGCCATTCTGGAAGCTATGTGCGGACGAGATAAGATCTATGAAGATCTTCACCATCGATCCTATTTTCTTCCACAGTTAAGCAGAATTAAGAACCATGAGTTCCATATGAGACTGGCAGGTGATGTTGATACACCTATTAATCCCTTACCAAGGGAAGGAATATTTGCTAAGAGGAATATGGAAAACATTTTCGCTACCATCCCTATCAACATCTCTGCAAACCCAAACGTTGTGGAAAATGTACACATCGGTGCAAATTGCTCTCCGGAGGAGATTGTGATCTATACAGCCTTGTTTAAGGAATTACACAATGTATTTTCCTGGTCATATGAGGAGATTCCAGGCATATATCCATCAATGGTTGAGCATGAAATCCGAACTTACCCTGATGCTAGACCCATTGGACAAAAAATTGAGACCGGTCAATCCATGTAAAGCAGCAGCTGTTAAGGCTGAAGTTGAAAAAATGTTGAAAGCTAGTTTCATTTAACCGATAGCTTTGACAGAATGGGTATCCAACCCCATTCCTGTCGACAAAAAGCAAGGGAATATACACGTTTGTACTAACTTTCGGGATCTAAACAAATCCTATCCTAAGGATAACTACCCCACGCCATTCATAAATCAAATAATTGATGCCTGTGCGGGGAGTGAATTCTTTTTGTTTATGGATGGTTTCGTTGGGTATAATCAAATTCAAATTAAATTGGAAGACCAACATACAACAACTTTCATCTGTCCTTGGCGTACATTTGTGTACAATAAAATGCTCTTTGGATTGAAAAATGCAGGGGATACCTTTCGAAAGGCAATGAATTTTTCCTTTCATGACAATAAAGCCATTGTCGAACCCTACCCTGATGATCTTCCAGCACATTCTCGTAAGAGGATCCATCACCCAGATCACTTGCGTTTGATTTTTGAACGATGCAGATACTACAAAATTTGCTTGAATCCCCACAAGTGTGTTTTCTATGTCGATTCAGGGAGATTGTTTGGATTCATTGTTTCCAACAAAGGTATTCAGGTGGATCCTTTGAAAGTTGAGGCGATAGTAAATATGCGTCCTCCTTGTTCTATCATGTAGCTTTAAGGCCTCCAAGGGAAGTCCAACTTCCTTCGATGTTTTATTGTAAATTATGCCAAGATTACTAAAGGTTTCATGCACCCGTTGAAGAAGGACACCCCATTTATATGGGATGAAATCACACAACTTGCATTCGTGGCATTAAAGAAAGCTTTGTTGCCGGCACCATTATTGCACCCACCAGATTACTCTCGTGATTTTATATTGTATCTGGCCACATCTAAGTCGACCATAGGGGTATTACTAGTCTAGGAGGATGATAAGCTCCAAGAGCATGTCGTCTACTATCTCAGCCGTGCTTTAGTTGTCCCTGAACTTAGGTATTCCCACGTCGAGAAGTTGGCCTTGGAAGTTGTGTATGCTGTTTAGAGGTTGCGTCACTACATATTATTGAGGATTGCAACAATAGTGGAGGATGTTAATCTCTTCCAATATGTTTTGTCTTGACGGATAGTTGGAGGAAAATTTAATAAATGGATAGTCATTATTTAGGAGTTTGACTTAGATTTCCAATCTGCCAAATCCAAAAAATCCTTAGTTTTTACTGAGCTCATTGCAGAATTTTCGGTAGAGGAAGATGTAGCCATTGAAGAAGACTCATTACCAAATGAGAATATATTTTTGATTTCCACCTCTGACCCTTGGTACGGATATATACTTTTCTATCTCTAGACTTTGAAGTACCCTGCAGCCTTCTCATGGGAAGAACGGCGCAAACTACGTGTACATGCAAAAAACTACCTCATTATTGGAGATACTTTATATTATAGGGGGGTAGATTCCATTTTGCATCGATGTCTTACCCATGAAGAAGCAGAAATTGTCCTAAATGATGCAGATAGTGAAGCATGTGGGGGTCATTTATCTGGGTTAGCAACGGCCCAGAAGAGCTTACATCCCGGTTATTTCTGGCCTATAATCTGTAAAGTTTGTGTAGAAGCCATGAAACGTTGTCATCCTTGTCAGCTTTACACCAGAAAGATGCGGTCGCATCGTGCTCCATTGTTTCCCATCATCTTAGATTATGTGACGTGCAACCTAGTCTTGGCTGGGGGGCACAAACATATCATCGTCGTGTAGATTATTTCATGAAGTGGGAGGAGGCATTTCTCACCTATAAAGATGACAGGGAAACATCAGTTTTTTTCATTTTTAACCAAATTATCGCATAATTCGGTATCCCTAAAGAGATTGTCACTTACCATGATAGTCATTTCCAAAATAGTATGATGACTGAATTGACCAAAATGCTAGGGTTTAGACAAGAGCATTCATCTTCTTTCTACCCTCAAGCAAATGGTCAAGTCGAGGCTGTAAATAAAACCTTGAAGACTATTCTCAAGTGCACTATTAATGCAGCCCGTTCCAATTGGCACATCATGCTATATCCTGCACTTCGGGATTATTGGACCAATTAAAAAACTGTTATATGTTTTTCTCCTTTCCAACTCATTCACGGAGTGGAAGCAGTAACCCCAGTTGAATGCGAAATCCCATCCTTAAAGATTCCTTTTCATGTGTTACCTGGTACAACTGAGATGGAAGAATGTTTGTTCCACTTAGAACATCTAGATGAGAAACGTAGAGATGCATTGATAGCAAACGAGGCTCATAAAAATAGGGTCAAAAATCAATACGATAAATCGGTCAAACCTCATATTTTTTCTGAAGGGGAGCTTGTCTTTCTTTGGGATCAAGACAAAGAACCATTGGGGGTAGGAAAATTCAAGTCTATGTGGTTAGGACCTTATGTCGTGTCAAAATTTTTGAAGAAAGGTTCATACGAATTAATATATTTTGAGGGGAATAAGCTACCAGAGCCTAGAAATGGGCTCTACTTGAAAACGTACTATGCTTAGGATTAATGCTTTTACCTGTATTGTTATTGTATGTATTTTATGTAAGATAGTTTGTCAATTTGTGTTCTTATACCATCTATTGGTTGTTACAAATGTCTTTTGAGTGGTTCGTAGGTTTCACAGATGGCGCTAGTCCCCACACTTTTAACCTGGATTCAGCCGCATGGGTCATTTACTCACCCTCAGGATAGCTAGTTGCCTCTGGAGGCACTTGCATAGGTCCTGCTACCAATAATGTGGCCGAATACAGGGATGTCATTGAGCTTTTATGGGATGCTTTGTCACATGGCATCACCCAGCTGGAAGTCAGACTTGACTCTCAACTGGTGGTTTCCCAGCTCAATCGAGCTTATCAGGTGTAGAACCCTATTTCACTACGTCAGTTTATGCAAGTTAGGTTATTGGAAAGAAATTTTGAGTTTATTACTTTCAATCACATTCCAAGAAATCAAAATTCATTAACTGATGCATGTGCTAATTATATGTTGAACTGGCACTCAACACATTTTGCATAAAAATATACAATAGATACATTACAAAACACATGTAAATAAAACTGGAAATATATATATATATATATATATATATATATATATGAATATTTGTCCATATAGATAGTTCGAGTTTTTGATCTTCAGATCCAGTCATAACTGTATAATATATAAAAAATATACAAAAAATGGATCGAAGTCCATAAAATGCTCCTAGGTCTAAGCTTGACCACCTTGGTCATCATGTCCACCTTGGACATATGGACCACCCTGGTCTCCCTGATCATCCTGATCACCCTGCTCTCAGGCTTCTTTAGCTTCCTCAGCTGCAGCAGCCCCAACGACGTCAATGTACACAAGTACTGCTCTAGCTACCCACCTCATAAGGCATATCCAGACAAGTGGTATACCAACCAGTAGCTCCTGCATAATGGCAGGGATATGCTCAATATGCAAAGTAGGTACTTTTTCGGTAAGCCTGGTTAGCTTTCCTTCAAGAACCCTAATCAAGCCATGATATTCTCCCGCCACATGACGCACATACATACATGGATGCCCAGCAGGGAGGGCTGGTCTAATATCTGCATTTTAACATTTTATAGGATTAAAAAATCTTTTACATATGTATATATCTCTATGACTAAAATTCATAAAAATTTAAAAACTTGAAAAAAAAATACCTAACACTCCCCATGCTCCTCTAGGAGGGAGGACAAGGTCAGTGTCACCTCGAAAATCTGTCTTAGCATATGGAAACTGTTCCAATGTTGGTAGTTGTCTCTCCCACCATAAGTAGAAGTCATCATCATATACACTCTAAACCGATCCACTGCCTCCCTGGAGGAGGAATATTCCCCCCCACCTACTCAATCTATGCTGACGGGGAGAACGACCTGGTAGTGGTACTGCAGAACTCAAACCGGGCGGCACCATCTCAAAGAAAAAGGCCACCAATATGCTAGATTAACCGAAGTTTTTTTTTCGGCCTCTTTTACAATCAGAGAGTTGTTTCCTCATTATCAAGATCACTCCCGAACACCAGTCATATAGGGCTCCCTGTAGACAGTCCACTGCAAGTCTCATTTGGTTTGAAGTTGAAAGGTGAAGTGATGATGACCTTGCAACCCTCACTATATTACTTGCCAACAAATATAATGGAAAGCTATGAATATGAACAATATGGATGCAGCTACCCCTCTTTTGAGTACTGAGCGCACAGTATGTGTTGGAGCAAGGTCCCGCAGCTACAGAAGAAGTTGTTAGTTTAGCGGATAGATAAGTTTTGGCGGAGAGAAGATAAGATAGAGCTACGATGTTGTAGCACGTTTCCAGCTACAGAGCAGAGCCGAAAACCATGACAAAGAAGACGGAGAAGTCAAGGAAGACGACTGTACCTGAGCGGCCGAGAAGAGAGAGCTCACCCACTGCATTGAAGGCAGCGGTGAGGACAGGAGGGCTCAACAACCCTCATAAAGGAAAAGGAGCAACGAGGCTGAATCATTGAAGATGAAGGACAAGAGAGCGAAGGGGTGCAAAGTACCCATGATCAGCATCGGGAAGCATGGAAGACTGCAGAGAGCTGTGGTATGACGGAAAGTGGCTACCTCAAGTACAGATATGGCCGACTGTCACTAATTAGGGTTTGGGTTACTGTTGGGACAGGCCCACAGTGTTGTAATGGCAAGACCTTCGAGCTGCCTATAAAGGGATATATTTTGTATTGTAAAGGGGTTCGTTCAGTTGTTATTTGTTTGTAGATTATTAGACTGTTGTAAAAGCCTAGCTCTGGTTCTGTTATTAGCAGTAGCAATCTTACTGTAACCAGTAGCTGGCTTATAGAGCATGCATGTAACGATCTGCAGGGATCGACAGAGAGGGAAGAGTATATTGTAAGAGAGACAATATAGAGATAGAAAGAGAGAAGAGATCTAAGAGAGAAGGGCTCCAGGCTATGTGCGGAGTTAGCCAGAAGATCTCTAGCTGCATATGCGGTGCAGCAGAACTGTGTTTACCTTCCCCTGAGCTATAATAGAGAAACACAGTTCTATGGACATAACTCCCATCCTGGGGGTGAACCACGTAAAACCTGCGTGTTATGTGTTGAATGCATGTGATTGTATTGGATTACTGTTCTTTACTATTTTGCGCAAGGACGTTGTGTACAGTTTAATGAATGAATGTGTTAATCAGTTTACAGCAATATAGAAGGATAACCATAAGTTGAAGTCTTTGGCATGTTGTATGTAGGTTCATTTATGCTTTGCGTGAAACAGTCACTAGTCGCAGTATTGAACAGCCTTGTATGTTGAGTCTTGCACGTCGACACGAGCAACGCTAAGTGTGCTAAGCCGCGGGGGTAGGATATCGCAGAGAGGTGATACCACACTGGCAGAGGATCTGCGGTGCACGATACCGCAGGTTGAGGACTTAGCATTGGGCAGGAGCTGCGTGTCGCACGGTGCGCGGCGATGCGGTAAGTTTGGAGATATTGCGGGTAAGTGGAAGTTGCGCGACGTGGGAAGGGACCACGCGACTTGCGCAAGGATAGAGGTCTCACGACTAGCAGAGCTGTGAGTAGAGGAGATTGCACGACGCGTAGAGATAGAGGCCTTGCGGCTAGTAGAGCTACAAGTAGCAAGTAGGATGCCTAGAACCTGGTCCAAGACACTTGAGTCTTTGGCCAACCCATTAGAATCACTTCGGGTGAGAATTCAGGTTGCTTGCGGTATATCATCGAAAGGGCCAGTGAGCTAGGGGTGTTGTTGGTTGATTATAGTAAACCCGGGTCTGCCCAAGATGGCCAACAGTATGCATCAATGTAGTTCTACACACTTATTAGGTCACCGACTACCAGTACCTTCCAAGTTAATCATAACTCCTCGTCATGACCAACTGGAGATGAAGTAGATATCTTCCAAGGTAATCTCTAGAAACTCACCTTATAGGTCAAACATACCAAGATCATGATCCCAATAATTTATCATAAACTCTAATAAGCAGACATTGGATCACATAGGTGAGGTGCAGGAGAATTTTAGCAACCCACTTTGCCGCAAAGCATTTACCATGGGGGAATTTCGTAGAGCTTCTTGGTCCATGTCTTCATGCTCCCTCTCCCTCCATTCCATCACAATGTTTCAATCTGATAATAAGCCAAGGATTAAACATTAAATTCATATAAAAACTTTGATTTTTGCCTATTAATCTTGTATATTGATCTAGGAACAAAGCATCAATTTGATCAAAGATTAATCAACAAATAACTCATGAAATGGTGTAATCAGTCTACAGGAATAGTAGCCACTCTGTATTCACATAAAGAATGAATGATTACAATTACAATGTCATGCTACAAGCATGAATTAATGAGCAATTCGAATCCTCAAGGAGGTCATTCGAATTGAATGAGTGAGTCTAGCTTAACTGAATGTAAGCCATAGTCCACACTCAGTTACCACTGATCAAAACCCTAATTAACTCAACTAAACCCTAACTGAAGCTAGAGTGCAATAAATGACCAAGTCTCAATTGAAGGAGATCAGACACATGTCATAGCAAGCAAACCATCAAGTGCTAGCACTTCAATGACTTCAATGAACCCCGATGAGGTTAACTGAAGTTGAACTGAACATTACAAGTTGGTCGAGGTGCCCCTGTTGACTCCAGTTCATTAATTAATCATTAAATAATCAATTAAATGAAAGGAGGCACCTTCACTGCCCTGTTAACTGATTGTAACCATCAGTTAGCAATTTAGGTGCATTATTATCACTCAGATCACCCTCGGAGTGCTCCAGTTAGCCTCCCCGAATGTAGGAGAAGGCTAAGTTAGCCTCCTTTACTGAAGGTAGTGTAGAAGGAGCAAGTCGACATAAGTCGACTTGAACGAAGACCGACTTAGTCAATCAGCCGACTAAGTCGAGAGACCGACTACGTCGGTCATCTGAGTAAACAAAGTAGTTAGTCTGTTAACTAATAGTCGTGTCGGTTCGGTGAACCGACAGGTAGTTATGATTGTAACTATTTGTAACCTGTATATATTAGGCTGTTGAGCCACACAAGAACGTAGTTCAGTTCTTGGCTTTGTATGATCTATTGAGAATAATATAATCTGTTCATATTATCTGTTCTTATCTCTTGCCTCTGTGTATATTTCTGTATATTTTATGTATTATTGGTAACCTTATGTGATCTGTGAGATTACAACATTGGTTCCGTTGCCGGTAGTACATAACTGGAATACATGCTCACATATGATACCAGAGTAGGAGATCAAGGACTGGTGGGAGCGAAAAATTGCTAACTATCTACAAAATTACGCAAGAAGGAACAGATTGACAGTCGCAGAAGCAAAAGCCAGATTTTTCACTGAAACTCACGAAAAATTTGTCGAATCTGTGCCACATCTATTGAAGCAGCTTTTGGATGAGAAAACTGGACAAGACTAAAGAAGCACAGTTACTCCAGAAACTGATCCGAGGAGGACGTACAAATCTCTCAGAGTGGTTCGAAAAGATAGCCGACGACTTCTGTGAGGAATAAGCAATCGAAGACAGGACTTCTGTGGAAACTGTTCGACACAAATTTTTCACAGAACTTACCAATCAATTCTTGTGTTCCTTACCGACTTTACTGTTCAAGTTTCTAATAGAGAAAGGAGCAGGGCACATAGTTGAACCTCGACCTCTATTACGTGAACCACCCTCCAACACTAACTGGGCAGAGAAGCAGAAGCAGTGGGAAAAATTCATTGCCGAAAGGGAGTGGGAATACTTCCTGAGTAAGTAGACACCATCCGGGCTTTCTAAAAATCGTCGGGTAGGCTATGGGGGGGTAGCTGGTCATGTGTCAGACCTTGAGCATAGTGGATCCTAGTCGACCAGAGCCGTCGTCACCAGTAATGCATAATTGACCAAAGAGGAACTGAAGGCATAGTATTGTACTACAGTATGTCGGACATTAAGAGAATCGAAAGGGATGAAAGGCAGAAGAGAAGGGAAGCCAGATGAGAAAGGGCCGCAGAGCTGCAGCAAAACCCTAGGGAGACCGACCATGATGAACTACCGCCAGAGTCGGGTCATGACCGACATGGAGAAGGCGAAGAAGAAGAGGTGTCCCCTGAAGATGATGAAATGTGGATAGAGCAGCCAGAAGCTCTCCAACTAATTGTTCCCGACGAAGGAGTAACCCTTTCCACAGTAAGTCTGCGTACCAGAATACAAACTATTATTGAAGATGACCTTTGACTAAGAGCTGGTGACATTACCGTCTGGAGCCGACTAGGCGATGAACCATACCCGGGACGACATCTTGTAATACGTCGACCGATCGAAGGGAATTGGGTGACCTTTCAAACAGCACCCTCCTTTCGTAGTATCCACTTGCTCCTGCCGACACATGAAGGAGCACCCCTCTGCCACACACAACTTCAGAAGATACACAAGAGTCAGACTTGAGCACGCAAAGTGACAGTGGGTCATTAAGAAGACAAATTATCAACAATCCGCTATTTGACGAGAAAGAGTCGACACCCGACGGCAGCACAAGTTCCGTCGACCAAAAACCCATCGTTACCTCGACAGATTCGTCTGACTCAACAACCCCACCCCTTACAACACCACCTCCTCCAACCCCAGCCCCACCTCCACCTCCACCCCCGACATCATCAGAGAGTAGTGACAGTGACTCTGACATGGGTCACGGATCTGCTCAGATTCCCCTTTATGAGGGTGACGAAGACCCTAGACGACACTGGTTCGTCTGCGAGTCAATATGGGAGGCTAACAAAGTAACAGAAGAAGACCGACAGATAGCCCAGTTCGCAGGAGCCCTTCGGAAAAGAGCTCTCACATGGTATATTAAATTTACTGAAAGGCAACCTAGAGCAACAAAATCAGAGATAAAGACGCAATTCCTATCATTCTTCAAGACTCCAGATGCTAAACACCTGGAAACCAAGAAGCTGAAGACGACCCAACAGAAGCCAGGAGAAACTGTCCGCGACTACGATAAAAGATGGAAGGATTTATTGAGTCAGTTGGACTATGTCATAGATGAACAATTACTAATTCAATGGTTCCTCGCAGGACTTTCACAGAAATTTCACAGACACATCAGTCTGGAGACCTTCAAGTCGTACGAGGATGCGTTGACAAAAGCTTTGCAGGTCGAGATGGATGAAGACATACCTGCCTGCCCGACTGACCACCACTTGGAAGAACAGCTGGAGAATATGCAGAAGTCCTTGAAGGAGCTCACACTCAAGAACCAAGACATCTGGTGTACTAGCTGTTCAACTGCTGGACATTCAAAAGATAACTGTCGACAGCAATTCAGTCGACAAGATGTCCGTTTTGTACAGACAAAGGCGTTCTGCGATATCTGCCAGGAACGAGGAGACCATTCCACCGCCGACTGTCCTTACAATATGAAGAATGGCAAATCTTCCTGGTGTGCTATATGCGAAACTGCAAATCACAACACGGCCGACTGCCATCTTAACCTCAAAAATAGACAAAACTACCAGGCCGTCTACCAGACCAATGCTGTAGCACAGAATACAGAGCAGAACAATAACAATAATCAGAATGGGCAACGAAATGATGGCCGACGCTACGACCGTCGGAATGATAATCGACGACCAGGGTTTGGAAGAACAGTTCGATTCGTTGGAAATCAAGAAATACGAATTCGTCGACCTACTCAATGCTTTATTTGTTACAAAGAAGGGCACAGATGCGTAGACTGTCCATACAAGGACAGGACTGATCTGAAATTTTGTACACATTGTGAGGTGGGAGATCACTCCTTGGAGGATTGCCCTACAATGTTGGAAAAAATTAGTAATAAAAAGAATCTTAATGTCTTGTCTTGTGTCCAGAAGAATGATGTCATAACTACTAAGAATTTGCACATCGTCACTCGACAAGGCACTAAAACCGGGCCTGACAATCCCCATATTAGTAAGATCACACATAAAAATACATACCCTGACCCTTGCAAGGAACAACACACATATCAGGAAGCCACAAACATATTTACAAACCTTGCACAGCATGAAGACATGAGTCACAGTCGACACGACTCGACCCAGCATTTAACCCATCTTATTCAAACAGAGAAATCTGTCGGACAGTTCATTGATTTATTGCATCAAATCAAAAACACTAACCCTGAGAAACAAACTAAGAACATCTGTAGTTTAAATCAAAAAGACAAAAACGATGTCGATCCTCTTGTCGACCTGGAAATTGAAGGTTTCCATGTCCGACAAGTGGTGCTTGATTTTGGGTCTCACGTAAATATAATGACCTGGGATACCTGGGAAAGGATGGGACGCCCTCGACTCTATGAGTCAGGTATTTATCTAAAACTATCCGACCAGGGCCTTATTGAACCTATTGGGGTTTGGAAAAATGTAGACACAACCATTAAAGGCATATCGACTAAGGTTGATTTCGAAATTATTGACCCAAAGGAAGGATCTAGCTCCTTCCCAGCCCTTGTAGGTCGACCTTGGGGTAGAAAGATGAAAGCCTCTATCTCTCTAGATAAAGAACGTATTAAACTTAAAGGAAATGGTCAAAAGGTCATAGTACCTATTAACCCCTCCCAAGGCCAACCCTGGGTTGAACCAATCGATGAGGAAGTCGATATTCGACAACTTTATCAGATCCAAAACAATACTGACTACACAGAACCAAACAACCAAGGGGAGCTTTACTTAGGTAACCCCGACTCAGTTGGTTACAATTCAGATGCTGAACTCTATGACTGGGAAATGGAAAACTATGAAACACAAGCAAGAGGGTGCTGGACTATCCAAAAAGTACAGAAAAAACCCACCCAAAAGTGCTTTCTAGTCTCAATTATCCCCAAGATTTTTGAGAGAACAATAAGAGAACACCCTACCTTACAACCGACCAACGAAACAACCAGGACACAAATAAGGTATAAGGAGAGGGAATCCCCAGTCATGCATGTTGAACAAGTGTCTAAGAACTTCGGAGAACATGGCCGACTATAGAGCCTAGTAGAAACCTTCACCGGTCAAGCAGCTAGATGGTGGGATACCCATCAGACAAAACTTCAGACCTGGACTAGTGCTGCAACTTATTTTGTTGAAAGGTTTGGTGGCAAAAAGCTCACCCCACAAGCACAGATCCCCATCTTTACTCCAGGCCAGAACCCACAAGAACACATCCAAACTTGTGAAAAAGAATGGAGAAGCCTAGGACATAAGGATGAGAGAGCCTGGCCACACTTGTTTCCCTCAACCCTAGACGACTTACCTAGCAAATGGTATAAAATGGAGGAAGCAAAAGGTGAAACCTTTTTCTGGAATGAACTCAAAGAAAATTTCATCCACACCTTCAACTTTATCCCAGAAGATCAACAATTAGTCGAGCCAGCACACCAAATTAAACAGTTCATTCAACCGACTGAAACATCCCCTGACAAAGACCCTCGACAGGTCAAGCACTGTAATAGTCTTCACATAGGATCAAAAGTCGAGTCGACCCGATTACAATTGGAGAATGAACATACCGAAGGTAAAAGCTTCAGATGGAAATCCAACCATGCTGAAACAACAAAACCAATCAACTCTGTGCTGAGGGTCGCGACTACCGAAAAACCTGACCTCGACCGAATGACCGCAGCCGACTTCCCTGCTACATTTTCACAGTTCCAGGAAGGAAGTCGACCAATAAATGAAGCTAAGGCCCCAGAATGGTTAGATGCCAAAGTAAAAACCAAAGAGGTCGACATTTCAAATGACGACCGACCAAAATTAGCTAAGATTGGTGATTATTGGAATGAGCAACAAACTGCCGAAATAGTGAACTTGCTTAGGGAATTCCAAGATGTCTTTGCAAGAGATTACAAAGATTTGAAAGGATTAGTTCAAGAAATGGGAGAGATGAAAATCGACACTAAACCTGATGTCCGACCGGTTAAGAAACGACCCTATAAACTAGCTCATAAATATAAGGAAATAGTTAAAAAGGAGATAGACAACATGTTAGCTGCAGGTATCATCTACCCCATCGACCAGTCGGAATGGGCAAGTCCCATGGTCGTTCAACCTAAGAAGCACGACCTGACCAGACTGAGAATCTGTGTCGACTTTAGGGAACTTAATAAAGTCACACTGACAGATCCCTTTCCCACACCTTATGCTGATGAGATCTTGAATGAAGTGGCAGGCCATGAATGCTACTCATTCACAGATGGATTTTTAGGGTACAATCAAGTACCTATAGCAAAGGAAGATCAGAAGAAAACCACATTTGTTTGTGAATTTGGCTCTTTTGCTTATAGGGTTATGCCTTTTGGCCTAAAGAATGCACCTGCAGTCTTTTCCAGAATAGTTGTAAAAACCTTCCAAGAGTACATCTATAAAACTATGGCAATCTACTTCGACGACTGGACCATATACTCCACCTTGAAAGATCACTGCACATGGCTCCGCCTCATGTTGGAAAGATGTCGGCAGATTCAACTTTCCCTCAACATCAAGAAATGCATCTTTATGACCCCCATAGGG
>LPNX010848436.1:696581-729571 GCA_001517045.1 Pseudotsuga menziesii
CAAAAATATCGCCACTACCTATTAGCTAACCCCTTCATATTTTACACTGACCATCAAGCGTTGAAGTACCTCGTAAACAAACCTCTCCACCATGGTAGAATTTGTCGATGGCTCTTACTGTTCCAAGAATTTGAATTTGAAGTCGTTGTCCGACCAGGAAAACTAAATGTCGGACCCGACCACCTATCCCGAATCGACACGGGAGAGGAACCGACTGGAATCGCCGACGACCTACCAGATGCACATCTATTTCGTATAGAAGCAGTACCAGAAGAACTGGAGGAAATTGCTCAGTTCCTAGAAACAGGTCAGGCCCCAGAAGGTCTGAACACTAAAAAGAAGCAAATCCTAGCTATGAAGGCTGCCCCCTACAGCCTCATCAACGGATTTCTATACAAAATGGGGTTAGACGATGTTCTTAGAAGATGTGTACTTGCCCATGAACAAGAGAAAATCATGCACGAAGCACACTACGGACCAGCAGGAGGACACTTTCAGGCCGACACAACTACTGAGAAAATTCAACAGTCTGGATTATGGTGGCCGACGCTTCATAAGGATTGTAAAACCTTTGTTAGTCGATGTGACAGATGCCAACGACTTGGTCGACCACTGCCAAGTACAAAAATTCCCCTGATCTCTGTAAACCCTAGTCTTACATTTGAAATCTGGGCTATAGATTTCATAGGCCCATTCCCTGTCCCAGCCCGACGTTCAGGTGCACGGTATATTATCACTGCAGTCGAATATGTTACTAAATGGGTAGAAGCAGAACCTGTCGATACCTGTTCAAGTGAAGTAGCTGCTAAGTTCATTTATGAAAATATTATTACTCGATTTGGATGTCCACTCACTCTGATCAGTGACCAAGGATCACACTTTGTTAACAAAACTATCAAAAATCTAACCGACAAGTTTCACATCGACCACCGACGTAGTACAGCATACCACCCTCAGTCGAATGGTGCAATTGAAGCTTTCAATAAAACACTGACAAAAGGACTGACTAAAATATGCAGTGCTGACCAAGATGATTGGGATGAGAAGATTCCTGCAGTTTTATGGGCATACAGGACAGCTTACAAACAGTCGACTGATCAAACCCCATTTCGACTGGTATATGGACAAGAAGCAGTCGTACCTCTGCACTTCAGACAACAGGCACCTATCATTGCACAGATACTACATGTCGACGTCGAATAGGCCAGGAAAGATCGGCTACTTCAACTTAATAAATTGGAAGAACATAGACTTATGGCCATCCAGCACCAAGAAATACAAAAATAGCAGCAGAAAGCTTGGCACGACCGTAATATCAGAAACAAAAATCTGTCAGTCGGTGACCTCGCCCTACTATATAACAGTCGAGTCAAAGGCAAGCCTAAGAAACTTCACACAGAATGGATGGGACCTTATGTTGTCGAAGAAATACATCCCAATGGGTCGGTCCGACTAAAAACATTGCAGGGCTTGGTATTTCGGAAACTTGTTAATGGAGCCCGACTTAAACGATACAGAAATTAAAAAAAAAAAAAAAAATCATATAACGGTCTTAACTGACACCAAAAACTTATACAAAGATACAAAAATTCAAAAAAATAAAAAACCGTACACTCAGAAACCACCATCATGACATCCACTCACCCATTCGACAACCGACTTCATTTCCATCGACCATCTTCCTCGACCGACCATGTCGACCGTTCTCACCACCGACACCGACCGCCGACCTGGAGCGTCCCATCCCGCATTAATGGCCTCGAGCCCCGCCCCAGATTCACGAAATCGCACTCGAGTGTTGTAGTTGGCCTGTCAAGTCCACCATTAATTCACCCAGTTCGACACTCCACCCCACCCGCGCCTATAAATAATGGACACCCCACAGTTCATTTACCACACCACGCACCTACTGAGCATTCGAACTCCCAGTCGACTGAAATTTGTGAACCCTGTAAGACTTCCGACCAGTCTGTTCAGTCAAAAACCATGGCACCCAAACGCACCAGAGCTTCGGCTAAGGCTCAAGAACTTCAGGCAACAGACTCACCCCTACTCCAGCGACTAAAGCGAATCCAAAACGTGAAAGTCCAAGAGGGTCCGTTTCAAAAGCTATGGACAGAGATTCAAGAATGGGCGTTTGAAGAACGACGGATGACCCCGCAGGCTGAGAAAGTTAGGCGTAGCACCATATATGCCTATGCAAATGCACCTCTCATGGCCAGCTTCACTGGTACAAAGGAAGCCGCGGTCAAATTCATCATCAGTCGTTACCACAACGGCAGATTTTACTTTGACTGACCAGTCGACATCAATGGAGATGTTATCTCCCGACTTACTGGTCTATCAAATCAGGGTGACCCGGTCCCCATTGGGATCAAGGAAGGACTAGTCGAACACTTTACAGGTTCGACGTCGGGCAAGAACTCCAAGGGTCTGATGATCAGTAAGATTGAGGCACAGACACCACAGATTGTGGTGAAAATCATCGCCATTACTCTCACTTTGGCTGGTCGCAGCAGTGACCTCAAGCTGGAAATGTTGGACGCCGTCGACCAAATTACAACCAATGGCCGCATTTTCCGATGGGCAGACTACCTCGCAGACTTGGTCAAAACCATATGCGAGCGCTGTCAGGAAACAGGAGGTATTATCAAATTCCCCTCCTTAATCATTTGGATCGCTATGTATTATATATGCCCGGAAGGAAGTCCTGTCTTCCGAGAACCGACTAGGTTTGAGATGCACAGGCTCAAACCCTTTTCCCAAAAAGGAACTGTGCATGAACTGAACCAAGGAAAGGTATTTATGGAAAACTAGTTCCAGTAGCTTAAGCTGCGCACGACAAGGTGGAGGGTGCCCCAGAACATCCGACGACACCTCCCAGCCGACTCACACATCCAGCTGGAGCTCGACCATACATCCGTATGGTCGTCAAACACGCAGGATTCCAATGCCAGGGACCTCGACTACTATCCCACAGTCGAGCAGATCTTTCGGGAGTTGTCTAGGCAGACAAAAACCAAAATTCAAGTCCCGGAGGCTGCAAAATAGGTCGACTTCTCTATAGTCGAACCTCTGACCGACCAGGAGAAGGAGGAGGATTACGAGCTGCACCTGTATATCAGCACTTTTGTGACACAGGACACTCCAACTGACACTCCTGGTCGGGTGCACTTAATCGTAAAACATTCGACTGCACCAGTAGTGGACCCTCCGACCGAGAAACTCCAGACACCACCACCAGCACAACAACCAGTACAACAAACAACCCCCCCAGCTACTCAGACGGTCGACCCCGCTCAGAACCCGACAAGAGAAGTCGAGGAAGACAACCCTGAATATGCTGTGTCTCGGAGCATTCTCAAGAAACTGGCGAAGGAGATAGCCACTGCCAGAAGGAACATCAAACTGCAGAAACGTCAGCAGGGCAAAGGTAAGCGTAAGCTTGTCCTTGCCGACTCCACCGACGACGAAGACGAACTGGCAGCCTCAGCACTCGATATTATCGAGGATGCCCGGGAAAACAAGGTAACTGTTGAAACCCAGTTTCAACGTTTTGTCGAAGCAGGAGCACCCGAAGGTCGGCCAAAGAAGGCCAAAACAACACCACTGTCCGAAGATGTGGTCGACCTTGTAACGACTCCTCCCCCTCCATCACCGACTAAAATAGTCGAGGAGCAGGCACCAGTACAGCAGGCCGCCATTTCCCTGGAAGTCTTTGAAAGAGCTATCCCTGAAGCACTCAGGGCCAGGGCCAGCACAGATGCTGAACTCAAAGCATTCTTTCAGACGCTGCCTGCCATATTCCAGTCAGCCCAAACAATCAAGACAACAACACCCTTGAAAGCCAGCAGCAAGATATACGCCCAGCAAACGACAGTATTTACAAGAATACATGACGGGGGCGATTTATCAGGCATGGAACATACCTTCACCGACTACCAATTCCCACCGGAAGAAGACGTTATATCTTCCGACCACAGTCCCCAACACCATTCTCCATCACCACCAGGATCAGGACACCATCCCTCTCCACCTTCACAACCATCATCTCCACCACCCCCACCACCGCCTGATTCACAGTCGAGACCACCATCATCATCACAGCCGGAGGTGGACATATCACCTCCCCAAACACAAAAACCCCCGACCACTGAACCAACTCCTCCGTCACAAACCCCTTCGACCTCTGATCCACCTTCCACTTCTGCAGGTCCTCCCGACAAACCAACAGAGCAAGCAAAGGAGCCAACAGAACCTCTTCCTAGACCCGATCAGCTCAGGATCAGCTTACGGGATGTAAGCTCGTTGACCGACTCAGAGGTTGGCTAGCTACTCAACACCCTAGAAAAAGAGTCGAAGAGGAGGACGACCCGACTAAGGAAACAGCTCAAGGACAAGGAGACAGAAGAAGTCGAGTTCCTCGACAAATGCAGGTCTCTTGTACAGACTGTTACCCCAGGACCTTTCGAAGCTGCTACCGATCGACCGCTGGAACGAGCATATCAGCTGTTTGAAGGTTTGGTGTCGACCATACAGACCCACCTCCACAAGACTAAGACCGGGCAAAAAGAAGAAACTGTCCGACTGCTCCTGACTCAGCACACAGCATTCTCGGAGGCTCACAAACTTCTACAAGACCACATGGAGGAATCCATTGTAACTGAGGAAGTACTTCAAGATTTGCCTACTCATTATGGGCAGGTCTATAGTCAGATGAGGCAGACCAGACAAGGCATTCAGGCCTTGGAAAGAAGGAAGTCGACTGAGACGGAACTGAGGCAGACCATCGAAGATCAAATAGTGATGGAAAACACTAAGCTGCAGCAGTTGGAACGTGAGGCACACCAGTGGGTTCAGCAAGCCCTTCCCAACTTGGAGAAAGTCGACAACATCTGTCCGCAGATGAAGAGACTCCTTGAGACTGTGGAAGAACACAATCAGCTCCTGGGCCCCAACATGGAAAATATTGCAGAAATGGAAATGGCAGAGAAGATGTCGGTACTGTCAAATCTTACTACTCTGACCATCGACATTCAGAAAGATTTGCAGACATGGACAGACTTTCAACATCAATTTTCCATCACAGCACCAGCAATAGTCGAAGTCTGCGTGCAGAAGAGACCAACTATTCGTCTGCACAGCCCACCTCAGTAGCAGTACCCCTTTGCAATCTATTTTGTACTTCTAATCTATTTTTTTACCTCCCCTTTTCTTCGGGACGAAGAAATGTTTTGTTTGTGGGGGAGATGTAGAAGGAGCAAGTCGACATAAGTCGACTTGAACAAAGACCGACTTAGTCGATCAGCCGACTAAGTCGAGAGACCGACTACATCGGTCGGCTGAGTAAACACAGTAGTTAGTCTGTTAACTAATAGTCGTGTCGGTTCGGTGAACCGATAGGTAGTTATGATTGTAACTGTTTGTAACCTGTATATATTAGGCTGTTGAGCCACACAAGAACGTAGTTCATTTCTTGGCTTTGTATGTTCTATTGAGAATAATATAATATGTTCATATTATCTGTTCTTATCTCTTGCCTCTGTGTATATTTCTGTATATTTTATGTATTATTGGTAACCTTATGTGATCTGTGAGATTACAACAGGTAGGCATAGGTGTGACTGGATGATGTCAATTAATGCTCCACTGATGTCAATTAATGTCAATAATACTTATGATAGTGGTTTAACTAGGCCAATTTGACCAAAAAGAGTGTGTATGGTGGTAAAACACAAATACATAAAAATGCTAGGGCCCCAAAAACTAAGGCCATAGGTCACCCTGTACAATGCTGAAACTGAAACAATGCTAAAAAACAAACTAAGTGAAGAAAAGAGGGAAAACCCAGTGGGAAAAGCCCCCCCTCAAGCTGAACACTGAAAGTAGTCTGAATCACCCTGATGAACTCACCCCCAATAGTGAACGGAGGTAAGTGAACTTCTTTTCTGAAAATCTCTTGGTGAAGATGTCTGCAATCTGCTCATCAGTCGAGCAGTATTGCAGAATGATGGTCCTGTCATGCACTATCTCCCTGATATAGTGCATGTGGATATCTACATGCTTGGTCCTCTGCCAAGTAACTGGATCCATGGATATCTTAATATCACTTTGATTGTCACAAAAGAGGATAGTGGACAAATTACTACCAAGATCAAACTTTGAAAGAATGCCTTGCAACCAAATTGCTTGGATGCAAGCATTCACCGCTCCTCGATACTCGGCCTTTGCTGAAGATAGTGCTATGGCAGCCTGCTTTTTGCTTGACCAGTAAATGAGGCCACCACCAAACATGAATACATATCCAGAATTATAATTCTAATCAATAGAATCACCCACCCAATCGGAATATGTGTATCCAACCAACTCTAGCTTGGAGTCTGCATCATAGTGAATGTCGTAGGTCCTGGTTCCCTGAATATACTGGAGGATCCTCTTGGATTCCTTCCAAAGAATATCATGAGGCTGCTGCATGTATATTGATACAGCATTCATGGCATAACAAATATCAGGCTGAGAATGTGTCAAGTACAACAAGCTACCAATCAGCTGTCGATAGATAGTGCAGTCCATGGGAGGTGTGCTTTTTCCTTCTTCAAGGATGATCCCTGAAAGGAAAGGGAATGGTGCAGGCATACAATCAGCCATGTTAAACTTGAATAAGAGGTATGAAATGTATTTGTACTGAGTGACCATAATCCCATCAGAATTTTTCTCAATTTTGAGCCCCAAAAATTGTTTTAGAAGCCCCAAATCACTCATTTCAAAGGCATTGTGGAGAGCAGTTTTGATGGTTGAAATGGAGGCAACTGTGCTACCTGTGATCAGTAAGTCATAAAAATATAAAACAATGATAATTATATTACCACCATACTTTTGTAAATACACATTTGTATCTGATCTACACCTTTGAAAGTTTTGCAAGAGAAGGAAGGCATCCATCTTGGAATACCACGCTCTTGGGGCCTATTTTAACCTGTATAGTGACTTATTTAGCTTGCAAACCAAAGAAGGATCAGTGATGTAGCCCTCATGCTGCTTCATTTATATCTCCTAATGAAGATATCCATGCATAAAGGCTTACTTAACATCCATGTGATGCACTTCCCAGTGCTTGGATGCTGAAATTGCCAAAACAAAGCGGATGGAGTCCATTTTTGCAACCGGTGCAAAGGTCTCATGGTAGTCCACTCCTTGGACCTGAGAGAAACATTTTGCCACCAGAATTGCATTATACTTTTAGGTGCTTCCATCAGCAGCAACCTTGGTCTGAATAACCCACTTTCATTGAACCAATTTCCTTCTCGGAGGAAGAGAAACTAGCTCCCAAGTAGTGTTTTTCTGAAGAGAATTCATCTCTTCATCCATGGAAACTTGCCATCTCGGATCCTTACAAGCATAATAGTAGTATTTTGGATCTAAAATAATCATCAAATATCAATTTTTGGACAGCAATTTATCAGGACAAGAGAGCACAATACCTGCTCTTTGGAAATCAGACCGGGTTCTCCTTGGATCATTCAGATTTCCAATGTTGTCACCTGCGGAGGAGAGTGTCTTTCGGGCCCATGTAGGAAGATTATTTTTCACTTCAGGTTCTAATTCATCATCTGATGATTTCTGTACACTGATATCAGAAATAATAGTATCCAAATCAGGGTCATCACCCCCAATTTCATCATCCAAATATTCAGTAGAATAGGAAGGAAATTCAACAGTTTTCTCCTTCACTAGTTCCACCTCTTGAAGAGGCTCATCGAACTTGACACTTCTCTCGATGATGATCTGTTTGGTATTGATATCCAGTATATTGAAAAATTTATATTCATTAGGATACCCAATGAACAGACATTCTATGCTTTGCAGTTGCAAATCCCTTCTTTTATCAAGCGGAATCCGGGCCCATGCAGTGGACCCAAACACCCGTAGGTTCGACACATACGGCTTGTGTCCGAAGTATGCCTAGAAATGGGTCTTACATTTCATGAATGAGTGTGGCACCCTATTCTTAATGTATGCTGCAGCATGCATGTACTCAACCCACAAATGTTCTGCAAGCTTCTTGGATTCCAACATACAGGTGGTCATCTCCTTGAGAGATCGATTCTTCCTTTCCGCTACTCCGTTCTGCTGGGGAGTGTAGGGGATTGAATGTTGGACCTGAATACCACTTTGGGAGAATATGTGTAGTAAATAATTACTAACATACTCCCCTCCATTATCAGATCTCAATATCTTGATCATAAGCCCAGAGGCATTTTCGATCAAGGCCTTCAATTCAGAAAATGTTTCACATACTTCAGACTTCTTTTTGAGAAAGAAGACCCATGTGTACCTTGAAAAATCATCAATAAAAGTAATAATATACCTTGATCCATTCATGGATGTGACAATTATTTGACCAATGATATCATAATGTATCAGCCTAAATATGCATGTAGCTCAATTTGCCTTCCCCCGATCGAACTTGTGCTCAGGGTGTTTTCCAATCACACAGCCCTTGCAAATTCCCGTGGTTGCCTTGATGACCAGGAGGCCTTCAACCATGGATTGTTTCTGTAATTTATGCAAATATTTGAAATTAATATGGCCAAACCTCTCATTCCATATCCTACTAACTTCATTCCCATGAGTTAGCAGAGCAGTGGGCTTTATGTCCGCAACAATGTGAGAGAACTCATAGGCTTTTGCATGGTGGTTTGCAAGGCCTTTAGCAATGAGTTTCCTGGATGCAATTTATGTTATCTCAACATCATTTGGGCTGAAAGAAACTCTCTTAGGCACTCCTTTATGTGTCATCTGATAGACACTAAGGAGATTTTATCGCAGATATGGTACATACAAAACATTTGAAAAAAATCAATTTTCAAGATCAACAGTACCTTGTCCTTCTGAAATGATGGTGGAGTCATCTCCCATGTGGATGGAGATGGATTTTCCAGTATCCAAGGATGAAAAGGAGTCTTTTTCATCCATCATGTGGTTTGAATCTCTAGAATAAATCAACAGTGCTTTGGACTTCGAAGTGTTTTCCATGAGGGCATGACCTTTTTCATGCTGTGGTTCCTGATCTTGCTGATCTCTCCTCCGAAAGCTCTCCAGAAGATTGATGTGATTTCTCTCAAGGAGAGAGGTTTCTTCATAAATATTCTTCTTCATGCAAGAATGTTCAAGGTGGAAGCCATTCCTACAATAAGAACACTTGACTTTTTCCTTTCCATGGTGCCCTTTTCCTTTGTTCTTCCTTGAGCTGGAAGACTCATTATGTTGCTGATTTCCAACTCTAGGTTTAGGAGCATCAAATTTAGTTTTTGGATTTTACTGCTGCTTTCCTTTACCCTTCAGATATTTGGGCCCTGAGACATGAAGGGCTTGATCATGGGAGGATCTAATGATCCCCATCTGGAAAATATTTTCATGTTCACATGTTAGGGACTCAATGAAGGCATTGAGTGTAGGCATCTTCCATCCAGGGGTTGTGAGCTTCCCCGCACGTAATGTAGAAACAAAAACTGAATAATAAGCTTCAAGTTTATATAGTATGGAGAGGATGACCTGATCATCCTCCTTCTCCACTTTGCATTGCTTCAACAGTAAAATAGTATGCTTGAACTTTGTGAAGAAATCATTCAGAGTCTCGAAATTGGAGGGATGGAGAGACATGAGTTCATTTTCGAGTTGGTAAACCCTCAAGTCATCATGCTTTCCATATAGAGTTTCCAATTTCTCCCATATTTATTTTGGAGTCTTTAATCCCACAAGATGGAAAAGAATATCTCGGGAAATAGAGAGGCACAAGAAACCGAAGGCTTGATCCTTCTTGTTCGAGAATCTTGATTTTTCTATGGCTGAACCGGGCTCATCTTTAGTGTCTATGATGACTCTAAAGAATCCTCTAGAGCACAACTAAATCTCCATATCACCTTTCCATGAGTGGAAATTGTATGGAGTCTAGAGATCTACTGAGGAGGCCATCTAGATCTGCTGGAGCGAATGCTTTACTTGTAGAAACCTGAAAATCTTAATAGAAAAGGCAATGTAAGGTTAGATAGCCTACACATTTTAGGATTTCATCACACCCAGCATAGTCAATCAAGCAAGCTTGATCAACAAGTTCTTTACTTGGGGTATTAAGTGGTAAGCCTTGGATTCTGGTGCAGTGTTGGGTTTTTGAGCTATTGCTCAAATTTCATGCAGAAATCTGTCAAAAAGCTTGTTTTTGAGAGATAGAGCTTCGTCCCGCCATAAGCTCTGATACCATCTTAATCTTGTATATTGATCTAGGAACAAAGCATCAATCTGATCAAATATTAATTGACAAATAACTCATGAAATGGTGTAATCGGTCTACAGGAATAGTAGCCGCTCTGTATTCACATAAAGAATGAATGATTACATCTACAATGTCATGCTACAAGCATGAATGAATGAGCAATTCGAATCCTCAAGGAGTTCATTTGAATTGAATGAGTGAGTCTAGCTTAACTGACTATAAGCCATATTCCACACTCAGTTAACCACTGATCAAAACCCTAATTGACTCAACTGAACCCTAACTGAAGCCAGAGTGCAATAAATGACTGAGTCTCAAATGAAAGAGATCAGACACATGTCATAGCAAGCCAACTATCAAGTTCTAGCACTTCAATGACTTCAATGAATCCCGATGAGGTTAACTGAAGTTGAACTAAACATTAGAAGTTGGTGGAGGTGCCCCTGTTGACTCCAGTTCATTAATTAATCATTCAAAAATCAATTAAATGAAAGGAGGCGCCTTCACTACCCTGTTAACTGATTGCAACCATCAATTAGCAGTTTAGGTGCATTAATATCACTCAGATAACCCCCAGAGTGCTCCAGTTAGCCTCCTCGAATGTAGGAGAAGGCTAAGTTAGCCTCCTTGACTAAAGGTAGGCATGGGTGTGACTGGATGATGTCAATTAATGCTGCACTGATGTCAATTAATGTCAATAATACTTAGGATAGTGGTTTAAATAGGCCAATTTGACCAAAAAGAGTGTGTATGGTGGTAAATGTCTCCAACATTGGCCCTACATAGCTTTTCCATACCTCAAGAAGTGTACGTGACTGTCCTTTGGACAAGTCATGTATTGTACGCGAATTGATTTTGGGAAACCCACGTACAGAATGCGCGTATGCAACTGTTGATATACCATACCCGTGTACACAGCGTGGCTGCTTTAAGGATGGTTGAAAACATCAAAATTTTGACAAAAATTGAAATTTGCTTGGATCAAATGAAAGAGCATGGAGAGTAGTTTTATCTGGCACTTGCGGTTTTGAGAATTGTCCATCGAGTTGTCCACAACGACCAATTAAAGGTAGAGGTAAAACTTGTCTATTTTGGGTAAAAACTCAAATGGTGAGTTTTTTTATTTCTATTTTGAACTATTTATAGAGATATTATTTCAAAAGTGGGTTTTAACCTATAGTTCATATTTTTTATAAAAATCAAACTATACCATGTTGTCTTTCTTCAATGTAACAGGTCTAAGGTCACTTGAAGTTGTTTTTTTCTCATATAGGATAGGATTATTCATTCATATGCATTTTTTCATTTATAACTAATCCATCTTAACTCTAGAAATACTACTTTGACCACAGACTATGGTATTTTAACCACTAGTACCTTGTCTATGCCTTTGTTCTTCTGTGGATAGGGCTTTCCTTACATGAGTACCCTAGATTAGATCACATTTATTGTCTTTTAGTATTCATGATGCATTTTCCATAGGTTCAGGGGAGTCTCCTTAGTTATTTTTAATGCCAAAATGAGCCTCATTTTGGTCTCTTTTTACAAGCTATCCCTTTTTTAAGACTCCCCACACTTATGGAGTTTCTTTAGGCCCAGGTCTAACTCCTCAAAATAGACTTGACTGCCGAGAAACTTGTCCATTCAGGATCCCTAAGAATATGTGAATGAGAATCCATATTGGTGGTAGGTTATCTCTTTCTTGGACCATATGGAATAATACAAGAAAGGATCACTCTCTTTTCTACGGAATTGAGAAGAGTACTCTCAGGCATAGGTTTATCATTTTTCCGGACTCAAGGGACTAAATTTATGGAAAAGGAACACCTGGTATGAGATTAGTTTTCTCTTTTTTGTGCTCTGGACCTAAACATGAAAAATATTTTGAGTGTACTTTATGCCTTTGTCATGCTCGTTAAACACCAAGAACAAAACATCGAGCTTATTGTTGTAAGCCCCATTCCTCGTACTCAAATGGATCTTTCTGAGTGATCTTGCTTTCCTTCACACTTGTAAAACTCAAGCTATATGCTGCTCTCGAAGGAGCATTGGGTAGGTAGGTAATTTAACCTTTTTTGGACCTCCTTGACTAAGTACGAAAAAGGTTCACATTTTCTTCTTCGGAAGTTAAGAGAGTTCTTCTGTGGTATGTTTTATACTTTTTCGGCCTCAGGAGACTAAATTGGACGAAAAAGGACACCCTTGAAGTCTTCTTTGGAGTTTTTAGACTCTCTAAATATGAAAACACCAAGTGAGCATGTACTAGTTCGGGTTCATGAAATCCACGAATCAGTGACATTATCAAGCATTATTCCCTCTTCTTTTCAAGCTTGTCAAAAATGAAGAGAGACTTGAGTTGACTTTCCTGGACTCGTTAAAATTTAAGAGGAAAGATAATGAAGAATTTTTCTTTTGATTCTCAGTCAGTGGCAGCATGTCTTCCTTGAACATAGCACTCTTTGTACTTTCCGATACTCATGTCTCAGTGTTCACTTTTAGTTCAGCTATCACTTCGATTTTCTTACTCCTCCTCTTGTCCGTTATACCTGGGGAATCTGATTATGTCTCCTACATGACAGATAAGTCTAACTGTATTATCTACAAAGTTCAAAGTTGTCTTGGGTCCTCTCTGTTTCGTGCTCACTGTTCAAGGATTTATCCTTGCATCTGATCTGTATCCTGATCCCATCATTGTCCTATCTGATATTACTTGTGTATCCCTTCCTTTATCTAGTTAGTCACTCTTGTGATTCATTGGAGGATCTATTTCCTTCCTCATCATAGTATGGTTTCTCATTAGCACTTCCTAATGATGAAGACCTAGATTTTTTGATGATAGTACCTTAGGATTCACTTTCATTATTGGTGAATTCCTTTGCTTAAATTGTCAATTATCACTTATTGGTTGACAATATGTTGAATCCTATCCATGTTCGACTTCAACACATCTATTCACATGGCCTAGATTGTACTTGTTCTTTTGGATTTTTGAAGAAGACCTTAGGTTCATATCTATGGCCTAAGTTGAGCAAGATTATGTTGTGTTCACTTACACAGTTTCTAGATCTTTGAAGACTCATCATTATTTTATATTGTGGCCTCGATCCACCTTTGTAATATATGTGGTCTTGAACCCGTATCATATGATGTACTCAAATATTGTAAAGGAGATATTTTTCCAGTAAATTGAACATGGCATCCTCAGATATGACTTTGTATATGACATTACTATGTATTTGTTTCGGGTACTTCCTTTGCTCCATTGGAGCTCTGAGTTCCCCAAGATAATGATTATAATGTATTTTGGCCATCGCTTGCCTCTAAACTCAGACATTAGGGGGCATCTGTTATCAACCCAAATGACACTTCTCCATCCAAGTGCTGACATTCTTTATGTTGGTACACAAAAGGACAAACTAGGATTTAAGTTTTCCAAATCACTATAGATGGGCATGACTTGGGATGCATTTACCTCTTAAACCAGCTTGCTATATATTTTTCTAAGTGTTGAGTTGCGTACGTGACTATCTTCATTGCAACTCGCGTACTGTACGCAACTATCTACATTGCAACCCGCGTACAATGGCATACACGGGTTTCCTTCGAGAAAATTGCGTGTCATACTCGGGTTGCCTATATCAATAGTTGTGTACATATTAGTTTGGATTTAAAAAATATAAAATGCGATTATATGAGATTAGATGGGCTCTAATATTTAACTATCCCAACATTTTTAGTCACCCCAACCTTCGAAACTACTCTATTTCCCAAAGTATAAATAGAGGCCTTGGGGTGGGTAATAATCAATCAATATTGGAGAGCAAAGTTATGCTGGTGGTGTATCTTCAAAAGTCTTGGAGCAACAGAACTTGGAGTCCTTTGGTTGCAGAGGAGTCCTTGTCTCAAAAGCTGGGTTGTACTCTTATCTCATTCACTGATTGTCAATTAAGAGAATTCTTCTTCCAACTTTGTGTTGAGTCTATTTCATGTATTGTGGTTAATGAGTGTATTAGATTATATGTTTGATATATTGTTTGTTACAGCTGATTTTTCCACACATGGTGGATGACACCTTTATGGCCTTCCTTGTCCCTCTACAAACCCTTTGGACCCCATAGACCATTTTTGTACCTTTGATATTTCCAAGATCATCCCTAAAAACATGCATTATTTGCTATACACGACTTTTAAACCTATTCTCGTGTATATACGCGGATATGGCCCTCAAACCCGCGTACATCGAGATGTGTGCAAAAGGCCAAATATTTTTGGAGTTTTCCTTGATGTGGATCTGAGTCACTTGTCTCTTGGCCTTCCATATTCCTTGAGATCACTCGGATTTGACCTTTCATCACCCCATTGAAGCACTATATAAGGAACCCTTTGGATACATTGAAAGGAGAGGAATTGAAGAGCAAGAAAACTATAGTCCATTGTTGCCAGAGCTTATACTTGAGCCTGCATCCCTTTGTCCCTTGGAGCACTTTGTGTTCTTCCCAAGATTGCATTTGCTTGTGATCTTGCTATCAATAGATGGAGGATTGAAGTGGTGGAGGCCCAGGTGGAAGACTCAGTTTCTCCGGTTCGCAGACGTGCCGACAAAGGTTGTCACTATTGTAATCTCAGATTTATATTAATAGAAATATATTTTCAGGTCTAATAATGTGTATTTAAATGAGTATTGAATCCATGGATGATTTTAAATTCTTATATGTTATTGATTATATATGCTAGAGCATGTCTAACACAATTATATAGCATTCTTATCGTGTTTACTACATATTGAGAGAGCAAATTGCTAATACAAGCGAGAGTGGAAAAGCTCAACGAGGATCTACATCAACCATCCAGAATAAGGTATGTTTCGAGATCCTTTTGTGTTATATGTTTGGTTTCTCTTGCATATGGGAAAGGATTGATTTCTACGGTTACTCTGTCTATCATGTTACCCCAAGCCATAGGAAGTTTTCTCCATAACAGAATTGGTGACCATACTAGGGAGTTTCTAGTCATTTCCTTTGGGGTTTTTATCGGCATTTAATGTTCTTGAATTGCTCTGATTTCTTTGTTTCCAAGTCGGGTATGGGGGCATGTTTTCCTAGTAGTGTCTGATAGGAGTAAATTTTGTCTCAGCTTGTCTGTTTACCTTCTTTTTTATCTCTTTTTCTTCCTATACGCGAGTTTTGTCTTCATAGTCATGTGTACACACAGTTTTTACTAGGATATCTGCGTATATATGCGGGTTTTCTGCACACAGTCGCGTATGTCCTGATTTTTGCTTTTTTGGGGAAGATTAAGTGTTTCTGGGTGAGTTTGGATAATTGTTGAGTCTTGTTGGATGCTTTTGGAGTCTATATACACCTTTGTTTCTGACCAGAGACGTTTTTTAGTTTGAAACTTTTGAGAATGTTCTTGTCATTGCATTTTCTATTTTTGTTTTGGGATTAGTGCATTAGGTCTCTTTTACCTTAGTGCTTTGCTTGGGTGCTGTCTGATAGTGCTTGCAGATTCTGGGGGTCGTAGAATCATAGTTTTGCTTTATTATCTCATTTTAATTCAAAAAATACAAAAACATTTACTTTTTGCATCATTATGCATTGTTGCATTGTTGCATTTTGCATGGTACTTGCATTAGGTTTGTTGGGAGAATTATTAGTCATATTTTCATATAGGAATGATTGCATATTTATCTGAAGGAAAATTTTGCACTTCCTGTAGTAGAATACCCTATTTTTCATTCGACACAGTGCATTTGCATTCATTGTTAGGTGTGCATTTTACTTCTTGTTGCGTAAGAACATCATTAGTTGCATGATCATTCTCCCTTTTGAGTAATAAGCCAATTAAAATCAACGCATAATAAAATGAATTACACTCTTTTCTTTTATAGGGTGCATCAAAAGGATTAGGTTTTAGGGTCTTGGAATAGTTCATTGTGAGTAAATTCTCCAAGACCACTAAATGAAACATGTATGTGTTTGTCTAGGTGAGAGTGTGAAATTCCTTGGTATAATTAGTGTTTCTTAGGATCCTCCTCTTACAAGGGAGTTAAGCACAAGGCAGTGTGAGCGGTTAATGATTGGGATGACCCCTGGTCATAACTGAGTAGCACCGAAGATATTTCCAGGATTGTATTCGTATCTCGAGGCTCTTTCAAGAGTTTCGGGCTTTTCTATCCTACCCATACAGTCAATCTTGCTTGTAACTGTCCACCTGAGCATTGATTATATTGAGGTGACGTTAGTTTCCTTACCTAGGTTATCGAGGGGATACTTCGTAGAGGTTATTCTACAGGTGTCCTATCTAGGTAGGGTTTAGAGAGCACAATCCCTATATGCATTGAATTTGAGGGCCACTATAATTGGTTACTAACCTCCGCTTGTTGTGTACGAGAGTCTCAAGCCTCTCCTAGGCGAGACAGACCTACTTCATTCGAGAGCTTAGATATCCTACCCTTTTTTTCTTGTGATTTAGCTTTACATTGTAGAGGTGTATGCTCTGTGCACGCTAGTCTTCCTAGGTTTTTCACAATTAGATAGAGTCTTTTTCATTTTTTGAGTCATTGTGGATTTGGGCATGACACTTCGCCATTCTCGTCGTTTAGCAGGACTTCTGCCTTCCACATCTCCTCCTCCTTTGGGAGAGAGAAATAGATAGTCTAGGCAGACTGCTTCTCACATTGATTCACACACGATGGGAGATCACGAGGATGAGATTCCTGAGATATCTTCTCCACCTCAAGAGGTTGGGGATATAGATTCTACTCCTGTATATGATCCTTCACTAGAAATACCTTCACATTCTAGTTATGATCCCTCATTCACAGGTCACCGGTAATGGTTACCAGGTGACGAGACTCATCATGAACCCAAAAGCACTAGTTATATTCGTTATGGCATGCCTGATATCCCTGCACACGATCCTACACATCATTTCGAGTTAGAAATTGAACCTAGCACTATGCCTGGGGGTACTCCTATTCCTTTCCATGCGAAGAGATTTGGGAGCACTAGTCACATTGCACCTTCCATCCCAGTGGTGGAAGCTACCTCACATGTCCATCCTAGACCTAGTGTTAGTAGTCATATGCAGATACCAAAACTGAGATAAATGACCATAGGGAACACCACTTATATCCCTTCACATGTCCCTTCATCCTCAAACCCTACTCCTTCGAATGCATTTTTTAAAACCCTTCCTCCCCTTCATTCTCATGGTCCTTCGGGCCAGAATATTTCTACTAGCCATGTTCGTACTGGGACTGCTCGCACGGTAGTATCTCAGAGTCAAGTACCTCTTGTTGTCTCGGGAGGTCATATTCCTGTTTTTGGATTGTCTTATGGTCCATCATAAGGAGTTCCCCATATTCCTAATTATGGAGCTTCTCATGGGACATCCCATGGGACACCTTATAGAGATTCTCATGGACAATCTTATGGACCGTAGTATGGACAGAACTATCAACCCTATGGGTACGGGTATCAAAAACCCACTTACTCCTCTAATTATGGCTTTGTAGCACCGCATAGTCAAGGTACACCACATCATAATGCTTCCATGCAGCCCTACATAGGTCAAACGAGAGGACGATATTATGGACAAGGCCATGGTATTTACAGTAGTCAGCCTTATATGAACCAGAATTATTAGGGAGCGTGGCATCGACTGGCTCAACCTAGGCTCCCTTTCCTCGCAACATTAAACTTACCTGACTTATCGAGACTCATGAATGATCCAGTATCTCATGACCTGGATTGGCCGGCTGTCCCTAACAAGCTTCCCATGGACATTCCCAAATTTGAGGGAAAATCAGGAGAATATCCTAGTGAACATGTAACTACTTTTCACCTTTGGTGCTCTTCCAATTCCTTAGATGATGACTTGTCACTCAATATGTTTAAGGCTATTTCAACACACCCTCATCGAGCCTGCAACGAAATGGTATATAGAGTTACCGAGGGGGGCATTTGTTTTGTTCGATGACCTTGCTATGAATTTCCTCAATCACTTCCAGCTACCTGTGCATTACGACGTTGGTACAGAACTCTTGTCGACATTTTGACAAGACAAAGCCACACATATCTTGTACCATATCCAAGAGTGGCATAGATGGAAGAGGTTGATTAAAGCCTTCATACCACTGAAATTTCTCCTTGAGTGGTTCCTCAAATCGTTGTTACCTTACATCGCGAAGGATGTTTCTACATCCGGAGTCCAGAACAAGGAACAAGTAATATTCAGGGCATATGAGTTGGATTTGATCTATGCTCAATCCGGACTTTTGTATGAGATCATACCTAATGTTCCACGTTCTAGTTTTGATGCCAAGATCAAGCCTGGACCACATGTTGATGGCATTGTGGGCTGTATAAGTGCCAAACCTATGGATTTAGTTGTAAAACAAGTGAGTCAATTCTCTATTAATCAATATGCTTTGGGACAAGCCACGGCTTTGTCTCAACCCACCCAAATGGAAAGTGTACTTTTCATGCAATCATGAGACTAGAAGGGAAACTAGCAGCCCGTAAGGAATAAGAAAAAGGGTAAAAATAATCATAATGGTGGGAACAAGAATGAAAATGCTAATTTTAATGACAAGAACACTCGCAATGCTGGGGGGGACAAGCAGTCTAAATGTAAGGTTAAGTTTCCTTGCAAATTGTGTAAGGAGGACCACCTCACTAACTTGTGCCCTCATATGGAAGATTCTGATATTCATAGCATAGGCCCAGCTGTGCTAACCAATCCTTTACCCCATAATAAAAATATGAACTCGAGGACCAATGATCCTCATTGTGCATCGGGCGAAGATCAAAATCAATCGGAAGCCAATACTGGTCATGGTTGCATCAATATGGTACGTGCTACTAAGGTTGTGACTCATGCGAAAGATTATGGTTTATCACAACCGAACCTTGGAAAAGAAACCGCTCCACTCGAGAGCCCTTTGAGTATCGAAAACCCTATGGATAAACCTGAAATTGCACCTCACATTCCTAAGGGAGTCCTAAAGCGTTCTGGGCACAATCCTAATGCTCGAGCTGCCCAGAACTATTTTGTTGTCGAGGATTTGGGCCAAACTCCTTGTGCGATGTCCGCACTTGAAGTACTTCAGAGTTGTCCACCGCAAAGGAAAGCCTTGCTTTCTGCTCTTGGGATTAATGATGATAACTCATATTTCATCATGAAATTTGAAACCATGGGACTATAGCCTCACTTGCCTTACTACGTGTCTCTTTTGATTCATGTAGAGTGTCTTAATATGACCATCAAATGCACCGTGATTGACGAAGGAGCTGCTGCTTCCGTGATGTCTTTGTCATGATAGAATGGTTTGGGTTCTCTTGATTTGTCTCAATTTGCTACCATGTTGACTGCCTTTGATGATAGATTGTTTCGGCCACATGGGATTCTTCCTTCTCTTAAGGTCCAATTGGGAGGGAAGACCATCGCAATCGAGGTCAAGGTGGTTGATGCGCCCCTTGAATACAATATTTTACTGGGCCGAAATTGGATGTATAGTATGCAAGCCATAGCCTCTTCTCTATTTCGAGTAGTATGCTTTCCATTTAATGGGAAGATTGTTACAATTGATCAGACATCCTTCCCTAATCCGAGTGTCAATGCATCATCAGGAGCTTCTATCCCGATTATCGATCATTCTCAGACAGTAACTGGGAGTGTGGGTGTGGGTATGTATCCATCTCTTATGGGCACCTTTAGTTGTCCTATGGCCGTTCTTATGATAAGATCTATTTTCAGTGGGGATTCATCTTCGTTGAAGTTGGTATATTTTCGCACTACCCATATGGAAGATCCTTGGATCCTTCCTTCACCGAGTCCTTCGAATGGACCTGTTGAAACGGATGTGTCGTTGCTTGCAGCAATGATAGCATATCAAGCAAATCTTGATTATGTTGCAGACCCTAGTCCTTGCTCTTCACGGATGGAGGAGGAGGACCCGTATGGGCTGCTTACATAGGGAGTTGAGTCCTATCACACACATGATTTCCTTAATGATGTTTTTCCATCAGATGAAGCTATTATTGAGGTCATGTCTGGGGTTGAGTCACCTTGGGAAGGGTTGCATCATAGATCATATTTTCTTCTGGATATTAACCGTATAGAGCGTGAGGACTATAGGGAGATTATTAGCAAGAAGATTGGTAGTCTCATGGTTCCATTGAGCTCTCCTAGTCAGATGGCTGATGGAAACATGGTGAACTTATCACCTACCATTCCTATCAATATTTTTCGTGATCCTGGCAAAGTTGAGAACGTCTATATTGGGGCGGATTGTTCCCCTGATGAGATCAAGGAGTATATTGAGCTATCTAAAGAGTTTCGTGACATATTTCCTTGGTCATATGAGGAAATTCTAGGTATCAACCCTCATATTGTCGAACATGACATTAAGACCTATCCGAATGCAAAGCCTGTTAGACAGCGTTTGCGTATGGTAAATCCTAGAAAAGAACCTGCTATTAAGGATGAGATAGAGAAGATGTTAAAAGCCAGCTTTATCTATCCCATTCCCTTGATGGAGTGGGTTTCAAACCCCGTTCTGGTTGATAAGAAGCAGGGAGTGATCAGTATATGCACTGATTTCCATGATTTAAATCGTGCTTGTCCGAAGGATAATTTTCCCACGCCATTTATTGATCAGATTTTAGATGAGTGTGTGTAAAGCGAGGTATTCTCCTTCATGGATGGTTTTTTTGGATATAATGAGATTCAGATCAAACCTGAGCATCAACATAAAACTACATTTATTTTTCCTTGGGGTACATTTGCATATCGAAAGATGCCTTTCGATCTTAAAAACGCCGAAGCCACACTTCAGCGGGCTATGACCTTAATTTTTCATGATCTCAAAATGATTATTGAAGTGTATTTGGATGATCTTGCTGCTCATTCTCGTCTTAGAGTGCGTCATCCACACCATTTGAGATTAGTACTTGAAAGATGTCACCATTACTAGGTTAGGTTAAATCCTCATAAGTGCATCTTTTGTGTCACCGTTGGTCACTTCTTAGGGGTCATTGTATCCAAGGAGGTTATAAAAGTCGATCCCTTAAAGGTTGAGGCAATACTTCAATTGTCTCCGCCGTGTAATATTAGACATCTTCAGTTTTTGCAAGGCATGGAAAATTTCTTAAGGAGATTTGTGGTTAATTTTTCCAATTTGACTAAAGGATTTATGCATCTTTTAAAGAAGGACACTACTTTTTGCTGGGATGAGCGAGTCCAGGAGTCCTTTGATGCTCTTAAGCAAGCCTTAGCATCGGCCCCTGTGCTTAGTCCACCTGACTATAGCCGTGATTTTGTGATTTATGTGGCCACGTCCATGGAGATGGTTGGTATGGTTTTGGTTCAGGAGGATGAGGAGATCCACGAGCATGTCATATATTATTTGAGCAGGAACCTTATTGATGCGAAAATCCATTATTCTCATGTGGAGAAACTTGCGTTGGCCACCGTTCATGTGGTTCAAAGATTGAGACATTACATTCTCCTTATTTAGACCTTGGGTGGTAGCTCATGTCAATCCATTTCAATTCATCCTCACTAGAAGGATGATCGAGGTAATAAGTGGATTTTTATTTTGCAAGAATTCGATCTCGAATTCGTTTTGGTGAAATCGAAGAAATCGTTGATCTTTGTGAAGCTCATTTCTGATTTTCCAAGTGTGGAGGAGGAGGAGGTTTATGAGGATACATTTGTGAATGAGCATATTTTCCTTATCTCAGCTTTGGACCCATGGTATGGGGATATCATTATATATTTGAAAACATTGAAGGTCCCTACTCACCTTTCATGGGATGAGCGATGATGATTATGTCATGTATCTAAGAACTATGTTATAGTGGATAACACTTTGTACCGTCATGGGGTAGATTCCATTTTACATCGTTGCTTAACCCATGATGAGGTAGAGGTTGTGTTGAATGATTTCCATGGAGGGGCATGTGGTGGTCATTTATCTGGGCTTTCTACAACCCAAAATATCTTAAGAGCGGGATATTTTTTGGCTGTCAATCTTCAAAGATTATGTCAATGCAGTCAAAAAGTGTCACCCTTGCTAGGTGTTTGCATGCAATATGCACTCACATCCTGCCATGTTACATTTGATTATCACCGTCAGCCCCTTCACCAAGTGGGGGCTTGACTTCATGGATTCAAACCCAGCTTTAGCTGGGGGGCATCATCACATTATAGTGGTTGTTTATTATTTCACAAAATGGGCTGAGGCTATGCCCACAATTAAATCCAACGATGAGACAGCCACGCATTTCATGATCAACCAAATTATTACTTGGTTCGAAATTTTGGAAGAGCTTGCCATTGACCATGGTAGGCACTTTCAGAATAGAATGATGGAAGAGTTGGCTTCAAAGTTAGGGTATAAGCAGGAGCACTCCTCTTCTTATTACCCTCAGGTGAATGGACATATTGAAGCAGTGAATAAATCACTTAAGTCCATTCTCCAACAAACCATCACACAAAGCAAGATGAATTGCCATATCATGTTATATCCTACTTTGTGGGCCTATAGGACCGTGGTTAAGACTACAACCGATTTCTCTCCATATCAGATTGTACATCGAGTGGAGTCTATCTTGTCAGTTGAATGCAAAATCCCTTTGTTGAAGCTAGCTATAGAACTTTTACCAGACACTTCTGCATTGGAGGAACATTTGGTCCACTTAGAGTAGCTTTATGAGCAGCACTGGGATGCCTTAGTGGCTCTAGAAGTAAATAAGCATCGCGTTAAGGTCCAATATGATAAGTTTGTCTGTCCAAGGAGGTTTAGTGAAGGTGATTTGGTCCTTTTGTGGGATCAAGCTAAAGAACCCTTGGGGCCAGGGAATTTTAATCCCATGTGGCATGGTCTTTACATTGTCAAACGTGTGTTAGAGAAGGGTGCCTATGAGCTAGTGGATTATGAAGGGACAGCCTTGGCGTAGACTAGAAATGGGCTCTATATTAAAAAATACTATGCATGATCTTCAGCTAGGGCTAATTACTGTATATTATTGTACAGTTTTTTGCATAGTTAGGTTTTCTTATGATGATCAGGTTTGTTGATTAGCTTTCATTAATTATGGAAAATGTCAATGTAGTCTTCCGCTTACATAGGATTCGCTGATGGTGCTAGTTGCCACACTCAAAACTCAGCTTCTGCTGCTTGGGTTATTTATACTCCTACGGGTCAGGTATTATCTTCAAGAGGCGTAATTTTATGGCCTTCTTTGAACAATGTTGCTGAATATAGTGCCGTCATCGAGTTATTGTGGGATTCCATTTCACATGGTGTTCTCTCTCTTGAGGTACGTCTTGATTCGCAGTTAGTGGTTTCACAGCTTAATGGCTTGTATTGTATTAGGGATTCAACATTATTATGAATATTCTTATGTGTGAGATTGCTAGAATGGCAATTTGAGAACATAACATACATACATGTTTCAAGAATTTTTAATCAAGTTGCTGAGTCATATGCTAACTATGTGTTAGATTGGCATTTGTTTCATAGACCATAAGCATATCACAAACATACATTTTTACACACATAAAATTGATCATTATAAAAGTTTTTCATTAAACATTCGTAATGTGACATCATAATACATAAGTGTCATAATACAAAAATGGGGCTTTCGAGCCACCAAAATATAATACATGGTAGTACACAAATGAAACACTCTTAGGTCTCTAAGCCTGTAGAGGAGGAGGGGGGTTCTGATCATGATAACACACCATGGCTCTAGCTAATCGTCGAAATAACCAAACCCATGCCCATGGTACACCAACCACCTGGCGCTGCATGGCCTTAGGCTAGTCCTCGACTTGCGCCATGGATACCTTATGTGTCAAGCATACAAAGTTTCTATGGATGCTTTGGAGCGTCTGTTCTGCATATACACCCATGATTTCATCTCCTCTTCCCCTCCATCTATGACGAGGGAGACCGTCAAGCCACCGTGGTCCAACATCTACATACACATGATAGATTTTCACTATGTGTTGTCACACCAAAACATGTCTTTTGAGTCAATATATCAAAAAACAAAAAAAAAAGTTTTAATAATTCAAAAAACTTAAAAAGAGGGTTTGGGATTCATTACCTATGTCTCCATATGCCGCTCCTGGTGGTAGGGGCATGTCTGGATCTCCTCAAAAATATATTCCTACATAGGGATAGTCATCGATGGCAATAATCTGCCGCCTCCACCATGGAAAGAAGTCCGTTGGGTAGGGGTTATCCACCCTACCTCCTCTCAGTGTGCGCATATCATTTGCCCAATGTCGTTGGGCCAGATCTCGAACTCCGTGTGGAACAATGTCCACTCTAAGGAGTAAACCTGGTACACACTCAAAGAAGAACATGCTCAGTATGTTGCCAAAACCGAAGTTTCTCACCCTACCCATCTTGCAGTCATCAAGCTACTGCTTCATGTTACTCAATAGTGCAGTGCTCCAGTCGTACACTATGGGTCTCATACACTCCACCGCATAGAACATCAATGGCTGCGAGGCCTTGTGGAGTGAAGCTATACCGGCTATCCTGCCGAGTGCCAATAGTATGGCCTTCAGTCCTAGTACCTGGATGGAGTTTGTCGAGGTTTGACTCCCAACCTTTTTCATGTCTGGAAAATAGTATACTGCAATATACTCATCAATGGTAAGGCCACCTCTGGTCCCGCGAAAGTGTAGGTTCACCACCTCTCCCCGTCGAGATAATCCAATAATAAAATATATGTCCTCAATCTCTATACTGAGAGACATCCCATCGATATGAAAAGACTCTGAGTCTAGATCCCAATAGTCTACTAGCATCTGCAGGAGTCTTGGTTTGGCAGTCAGGCTTCCAAGACACCAAAACTTATATAGACCACATGCACGTATAGCTTGTTGAACCATTAATTCCCCTTGAACGATGTTTTCTACATCTCCATGTTCCTTCTCTCTCCATTCTAGAACAATCCTACACATAAAAATTGATTTTTGGTCATTATATACCTTAAAAAACATTATGCGCGGCCGCATATGTGACTATTTGTAAAACAACAGCGTATGTACGCGGTTTAGGAGGTTTTTCCATGTATGGCCAGCCCTATACGTGGAAAAAACCCCGATATCCGCGTGGGTAGAAATGACCATTTTAGATTGGCCTAAAAATTAAATTTGACCATGGAAATTGCAAAAAATTGCATGAAATAGAAAGAGGAGGACATGAGGAGTTACTTGGAACAAACGGTGTCGAATTTTGCCGGACGAAACTCCCAGAATCTGTGTTGGAAGTTTTGAGCTCAAATGGGTAAAAATTTCAAATGATATGGAATTTTTGATTTTTTTACTATTTATAATTTTTTTTTGAAATTTTTGAAATTTTTTACCCACTTTCTATAGTTTTGGACCGTTTCTGACCATTTTGGACTGTTTTGGACTAATTTGATGATGTAGGAGTCCATTTTGAGCATTTTGAGTGTCGTTTCGACCGTGGTTTTGACCCGTTCATGCCGATTTCAGGTATTATGTCTAAACTGGCATATAGGTTAGGTTTCCAATCCATGTGCACTTTGCATGACCTTATGACCATTTCATTATAACCTTAGGTACGAACCCATTCTATCTTGTCATGGAACCTCCTTGTTTCTTTTAGAAGTGACATGATGTGAATGGTAGAGCTTGACCATACATGGGTGCCCTAGTTAGCTCCTATTTTGCATTTGGTGCCCATGCCGATATTTTTTCCTTAGGGTGTGGGAGTCCTTTATATAGTATCACCATGACTTTGTGCAAGAGCCTCATACTCCTCTTGATCTTTTTTGCTGGCCTTTTTCCCTAGGACTCCCTTATGTCAAGTTGTAATTGCATTATCATGAGTTTTGCTTTCCTTATTGAGCGTTATGCCGGCTTCCCTGAATTTGATGATCATCTATATAGCCCAAGCTTGTCTCATGTCTAGCCACGCAGAGCCATTTTACATATCCTTTGTAGCTTGATTCACCATTTTTTTCTAGGAGGGGACTTTCCTCCGAGTGTCGTTATCCTACACATGTGTCCATGCATTGAGCATAGGTATGTTCCACTGCTTGGAACTAGTTTTTTTTCCCCTTAACACTCGTCTCATCCTAGTCTGTAACTATAAAGCACTTTTATTCTTTTTCAATCTTTTCAAAATATTTGAAAAAGTACAAAAAAAAAAAAAAAAAAAAAAGGTCGGACAGGAAAAGATGTTATTTTTGGCAGAAATCAAGTCGTGTTGCCTTCGAACATAGCACTGTATATCACATCCGTTGGTTGGGTTAATAGTTTGACTTTAGGATCTGTACTCATTTCTCTGAGTTTATCTCCATTGACTGGTTAATATTCCAGTCCCTATGGAGACTCTATTGATGCCTCCTGTGTCGCAGAGATGTCCCAGTTTGTATATTGAGTCTATGCTTCCTACATTCAGTCACCATTCACCTTTATTCTTTTGTTCAAAGAAAGTTGAAACTTGAGGCGGCCATTCCGTAGTTCTCTTGACTTTGCATGTCATTCATTCCCAGTACCGATATTGGTTCATACACATTATGATAAGTCCTTCCACATTATACAGCTTTGCTGAGTACCTCGTGTTGGATGATGAGGGATGCATTAATGCCCTCCTTCCAATGGATTTCATCCCATCGACTTCAGATAATTTATTCTGGGATAGGAATCTAGAATCATTTTGAGTCCCTTGAGACTTGCAGTCATTAGTGGCAGGTTCTCTCGCCATCGACAGTTTTGGGAATACATCAATGTCCCCTAATTAATGGATTCTTTCAATTGTTCAGCCTCAACACGTTTATTCACACTTGTTAGTTTTCACTCTAGTACCTTGATTCCCATTTTCATTATCGGTGGGTGATCTTGCGTCTGTTAACGGTATACATCAATGGCCGGTAATTATACGATGGACTACTATGTTTGACCTTGACACCTCTATTCACATAGTAGGACATGTACTCATAGCATATTGTGTAGAAGATCTTCTAGATTGGTGGCATTTCATATATGCTACCTCCTTGATCGTGCCAGTGTTCATGAGATTTCAGCTCTCCTGACTTTATTCCAATGTATGTCAGATATCTTCAGCCATTATGGAGATCTTGATCCATTATATATCATCATCTTTCATGGATATCATTATCCTTTGTATATCTTCATCATGGAGATTCTAATCTATCTATATTATAGGTGGCGATGACCACACATGTCATATTTTGTATCATGCCTATTCATGGCCATTGTACTCTTATGTATCCGAGACTATTGTATCTACTTGCAGTTATGTGAAGAGTTTGATTATTGTATTATACTATTGGATGGCTGGTTCTTCCACCTGGTTCTTCATCACTCCACTTTTGGGATGGACTTATAATGTATTTCGGCCATCATATCACCCCTCTGACCTCACACATGGTGGATCACACCTTTATGGCCGTCCCTGTCCCTCTGTAGACTCTTTGGACCCCATGGACCATTTTTTTACCTTTTATGTTTCCAAGATCATCCCTAAAAACATGCATTATTTTCTATATGCGACTTTTAAACCTATTCTCGCATATATACGCGGGTATGACCCTCAAACCTGTGTACATTAGGATGTGTGCAAAAGGCCAAATAGTTTTGGAGTTTTCCTTGATGTGGATCTGATTTACTTGTCTCTTGGCCTTCCATATGCCTTGATATTGCTCGGATTTGATCTTTGATTACCCCATTGAAGCACTATATAAGGAACCCTTTGGATGCATTGAAATGAGAGGAATTGAAGAGCAAGAAAACTATAGTCCATTGTTGCTGGAGCTTATACTTGATTTTGCATCCCTTTGTCCCTTGGAGCACTTTGTTTTCTTCCTAAGCTTACCTTTTCTTGTGAGCTTGCTATCGAGAGATGGATGATTGAAGTGGTGGAGGCCCAGGTGGAGGAATCAGTTTATCCGGTTCGCAAACGTGCTGACAGAGGTTGTCGCTATTGTAATCTCTGATTTATATTAATAGAAATATATTTTCATGTCCAATAATGTGTATTTAAATGAGTATTGAATCCATGGATGCTTTTAAATTATTATATTTTATTGATTATATATGCTAGAGTAGGTCTAACACAATTATATAGCAGGCTTGTCTTGTTTGCTGAATATTGAGAGAGCAAATTGCTAATACAAGCGAGAGTGGAAAAGCTAAATGGGGATCTACATCAACCATCCAGAATAAGGTATGTTTTGAGATCCTTTAGTGTTATATGTTTGGTTTCTCTTGCATATGGGAAAGGATTGATTTTTGCGGTTACTCTATCTGTTGTGGTGCCCCAAGCCATAGGAAGTTTTCTATGTAACATTGTTTATCTAACCTATAATATATACATGCATGAGATATTACTTGAAGTATTTTCTCTTTGTAGGTGAAATAGGTGCATCCCTAGAAGCTTTGGAGAGAACAGGAGTGGGAGAAGATCAATATTGGATCAACAGTCGGTAATTGGGTAAGTCAAGACTTTCTTCCTATTCCCTTTCCATTCTCTGGTAAAGCTGATTGTCTGCAAGGTCAGTAGTAAGTTGGTAACCCCAAACCCTAGGCTACAAGGGCGCTTAATCCTGAACAAAAAAATAAAAGAATAATTACACACACACACCAATATATAAATAAACAACACACTAGGCATTGTTTTTTAGAGGAAGGGGACCCTGCCTCCCCTTAGGAGCAAGCTCATACTTAAATTTAAAACTTAACTCACCAACACATCAAGTATGAAACCAATATTCTATTAAAAATCCTAATAGACACAAAGTTTAAATCCACAAGTATATGCTTCTACCTTCTAGCCTCCTACTTTAACTCCACCCAAAGAATGACCCTTCCTCATATTTATACATTCATTTTGAGAGAGGAGAAGAGGTTACAAGGGGTAAAACCAATGCCTATAAAAGTGGATATATGATCGCAAAACATGGATTACATATTTGAATTCATTGAAGGTTGTTTAGAGCATTGCTCATGTTCTTGTATTAAGGAGGCTAAATCGTTCCAACCCATGAGCTCATGACCAAATTTCTAGGAGTGCACCTATGGGAATTTAGAAAAAAGTCATAAAAATATGTTTTAAGATCCACCAAGATATCCCAAACTATTAATGATTTTAATCAACCACTCACTTAGTACTCAATGTATCATATTATAAACAGAACCCATGTTTTATTTTTCCAATATTTGTCTTCATAATCTCAGAAATCGTACCAAAAGTTGACTATTTAAAAAATACTACTAATTTTGATCAAATCATTGACCAAGTGCTTGGAGCTTCAAACATGTAAAGTAGGAATGATATGACTGACGCATAACCATCTAGAAACATATAGATATAACACCGATGTTCATGTTTCTCCATTGGAGTGACATGGAAGTATAAAGTCTTGGGAAAATCAATTGCTTATGGAAACAATCAATTCACAACATTGATTATCAATCTGGGGTATGTCTTGTTGTTTCGAGATTATCGTGCAAAATATATGCAAGATCAAGTTTCCTCTGCTAGCATTGGTTGTCTAATATGCGTTGCAACAAATTAAATCACACAACATAAAATTAAACTACAAAAGGTAAATAATAAAACTATTTCACACTACACAGGAAAGAAAATTAAACTACAAGCATCAAGAGTATGAATCAACTCTCTCCTAAAGGAACCCCATCGATGTGCAATAAAACTAATTGTAGAATTGAAATCCTAAATCACTCATCCATAATTGAAATCATACTTATAGAAACTGAAACACACCCACTCTTACATAACTGAAACACACTTGCGAAAAGTAAAGAAATCAAACAAATGCAAGGAAATAAAACACACTATGAAAATTGAAACACTCACACTTCAAAAATTGAAATACACTCACACTTGAAGAAATAAAGCACCTTACGGTTGAAACCATACTAATCTATGAATCTAACATACTTGTATAAATAAATAATTAGAATTAAAAATACAATTGTGGAAATCAATGAATCAAAGTAAAATACATCCTATGTTAAAAAATAATAAGAATTTTGTTATGCAAGCAAGTCCCATAAATAACATAAAAATAATAGAAATAGACCAAAAGAGAGTAATCCATGCAATAATAATGAAGAACAAAGATAAATAACAATTCTCTTCAAGGGAGGAACCTCCTTACATAATGTACTTGTGTACCCAAGACAAGACAATATACAATGCTTGCTCAAATGAAAATATCTCCTTCCTATATATAGGAGACAAAGGTGTACAATAACAACTAATAGAACCATTAATATACCCACTCCTACATCAATAATATGTAATACACCACCATATAGGGGGTAAAGTGACACATTATATGGGGAAGTATGACCAAAATGTAGGGATTAACATGCCCCTCCTCTTTAGAAAAGCATTGTACTCAATACTTGGGTATTTGTGGATGCATATGTATGAAGGAATCATCTTCCCATGTCGAATTTGCAGCTGGTAAGTTCTTCCACTTGACGAGGTACTAAATGATAACTTGATTTCGTAGTTGTTTGTTCCTTGTTTAGATGATTTGGTCAGGTTCCCATATGATTTGTGCTTCTTCAAAACTCCTTTGAAAACGATGTTGATATGCATGTAGTTTCATCTTGTTTTCTGACACTATTGGGATTTGGAGAACTGCTTGATGGTGCTCTATGTGATCTTCCACTACTTGAACTATATATTTTCCAGTCACTACTTCGACCATCTGCTCCTTTTCATTCTTCTAGCCATAGGCAAGTAAGGTCTGATGATAGAAGGAACACTTTCTGGATTTAATTTAATAACATTTTCCAAATCTCGAATAGGTGGATGATTTATTGGAATATCTTCAAATACCTTGGAAGGATTTTTAAGGACCCTTTGGATATCTAGAAAAATAGGAGCCTTACATGTTTGAGCATATAGTGAGTATACTTGTGTATTTACACCTTGTTTTCCTTTCTTTAACAATGTTTCCATACAATTAGAGTTGATCACCTTGCTTGGTTTCTCTGTGATACCATTTAACAAAAAATATTTTCCTTCCCAGGAAAAATTCAGGAAAATCTTTTGAAAATTAAAATCCATTGTTCCTAATGATTGTAACCATTGAACTCCTAATACAACATCAACACCCCAATTGGGATAGAAATCATGGGACTATTCAATACATATTTCCCCATAGTAAGATTGATATTATGGAATTTCCTTGAACAATTGATGGATCCTCCATCCGCAATCATTACTTGAAACTCTGGTGCTAGATATACAAAGCAATTGAGATATTTGGCTACTTTACAGTGAATGAAATTCTGAGTACTACCCAAATCAATGAACACTATTTCCTTTTTATTTCTGATATAGCCTTCGATCTTGAGAGTTTGAGGAGTGTTTATTCCAACCAAATCATGACAAGATATGGTTGCATTAATCACTTATAGTGCGTACCCTTGTGGTGGTTCATGTTATTTTCATTCTTCCTCATCACATTCTCTGTAGAAGAGTTTCTTTTCTCCACACTTATATCCCTTACTGCACTTACTGTCACAATTAAATCATAGACCTTTCCCTCTTGTTTCCTCTAGTTGTTGAGGTGTCAACCTTTGACGTTGGTTAGAAGGAACATCATTCTCTCTATATGTGTTGGAAGTGGTATTTGTAGTAGTCATCTCCATATTGTTACCTTCAACCTTCTTTTCCATCATGGATCCTTTTCTAGGGATGATGGTTCAAGGAGATGCAGCTCATGTTGAATGTTATCCTTCAAGGTTCCAATAAAGAGATCTAACAAATTATCTTCTGAAATATTCTTCACTCTAAGACTTAGCTGCTGAAATTGCTTGATGTGCCCTGTAACTAGACCTTTTTGCTTTAGATTTACCAACTAGCTAAAGAAGGTGTTTCTATTTATATCCTCATAATGTGCAATCAATTCTTCCATGAATATAGACCAAGAGATAATATAGTCCTTTTTATGGTCACAAAACGATTGGTAACATACAAATTGATTAGGTTCTAATTATAAGGATGCAATAGTTACCTTTTTCAAAGTGGGCACCTGGTGTAGAACAAAGAATTGCTCCATATGAAAAATCCATGTGATTGGATCCTTTCCATCAAAATTTCTCATGTCAATATTTGGGATAGAGTAGTTTCTTAGACCTGAATTGAACCCATGATGTTTTAGTGAGTCATCGACTTTTGAGGACTCCAACTTCATACTCTCCATTTTGTTTTTCAATTTTCTCCAGACATGACTGGAATAAGTACTCTTTTTCCTCCTTATCCTCTTCTTAAGTAGATACATGAGGAATAAATATATGTGTTATATCCTTCATAAATTCTTTCAAGTCTTGAAAATATTCTCTGTTCGGGTACATAGGGTACTCCCAAAAGACCGAACACCTTGAGCAACCGCTTCACACAAATAGACCACAGATCAACACACCGATGTTTGTCACGTGGTTAAAACTCTCAAGAGGGAAACAGTCCATGGCCCCAGCCAAATGGCTACTTGGAGCAATTTATTATGCAAAAGAAAGAAAGTTACATGAGCTTCTCATAATCGATTAACTAGCCAAGGACCCTCTATGCTCTTTAAATAGAGATCATAAACCAATCGGGTGTTAAGCCATGGATCAATGGTAGGTATGATCTAAGAGAAGTTGAACCATC
>LPNX010848436.1:729733-751508 GCA_001517045.1 Pseudotsuga menziesii
CTATAGGGAAATAGAGAACTTCAATAATACTACCATGAACAAGATTTTAGATGAAGTGCATTTGTAGCTCAGTGTGTTTGCTGCACTGATGTAGAAATGATCTTTGGCAAGCTTGATGGCACTTTGATTGTCGCACCAAAGTGGAGTAGGATGCTGCTGCTCGAATCCAAACTCTGAAAGGATCTGTTGAAGCCGTAAAGATTCTGGACTGGAATTAACTATGGCTCGATATTCTGCTTCTGCTGAAGAAAGAGCAAGAGCTTGTTCTTTCTTACAAGCCCAAGTGACAAGTCCAGATCCTAGACTGAAAACATAACCTGCAGGAGAATTTCGATCATCAGGATCGTCGGCCCAATCTGAATCAATGAAACCAACCAATACAGGTTTCCCCCATGTACTGTAATGAATGCCAAACTAAATTGTACCTCAAATATATAGAAGTATTCTTTTTGCTGCTTTCCAGTGACTTTCATGAGGAGTTTGCATCTAGCGAGCAACATGACCAACAAAAAAGGAAAGGTCAGGACGGGAATGAGTCAAGTATAAAAGACTACCAACAAGCTGACGATGCAAGGTGGCATCTACTTTAGGGGAAGTACAAGTGGCAGAAAGTTTGACTCCAAACTGGAAGGGAGAAGGAGCTGGTTTACAATCTTCCATGTGTAAGTGACGAAGAAGGTCACAAGCATACTTAGATTGGGAAAGAAATATTCCTTCTTTGGTTTGCAAGACTTGGAGACCAAGAAAATAATGCAAATGTCTTAATTCTAACATCTCAATGAAATTTAAGAAATATTTGAAACTAGAAAATGATGCAGATGGAAGAGGAACACATAAGTCACTGTGCACAAGCTCCAAAGGAACCGAGGCACGCCAAGAGGCACGTTTGTCAAAATTGTCCCGATGATGTTTTTTGAGTACACAACCAGAACAAACACCATCCTTGCAAGATACCATCGGAAGACCAGTCACCATATTGTCTTTACATAGTTGTTGCAATGAGCGATAATTTAATTGACCAAATTGTTCATGCCAAAGTTTGCTCAAGTTATCACTATGAGCAACAAAAATTGAAGGAAAATGTGATGACCCAAAGTTGTTAAATTTGTACAACCTGGTAATATTATCAACAATTCCAGTAGCAAGGAAATTTTGAGGATTTTTAAAATCCTTGATTACAACTTGGTGAGGTGTAAACGCCACAGTTTTACCTTCACTTGAATGAGTAATTTGATAGACTGATAACAAATTGTAGGAAATTTTTGGAACACATAGTACATCAGTGAAATGACCATTTTCTACTGGAACTATTCCAGATCCTACAACACTTAGAGATATATCATCACCAACAAATATTTGTTTGGTGTTACCTTCATGCATAGTAGAAAAGATGGCTTGATCCTTAGCCATATGATAAGAAGCTCCAGAATAAATGAGGCATTCATTTGAAGTAGAAGAAGAAGATGTAGTATAAGAGTAACCAAAAGCACAAAGTGCATGTCCATGAGAGTTAGATTCTGAAGACACATCTAGGATGATGTGGTGCTTTTTCATTGCTACTTCCAAGGCTTCCATCTTCTTGAAACACTTAGATTCATCATGATTATCTTTCCCACAAAAATTGCAATGAAGCATAGTCTTCTTTCCTTTTGTCTTGGATCCTTTGTCATGTTTTAAAGAAGGAGTTGACTGAGATGGTTTGGGACCCTTGTTGTTTGGCTTATTATTGCGAGAATTCTGTTTCTTGGGAGGCTTGAACTTTTCTTTCTGTTGGGACAATAAGGCTTTCCCAGATGTATCTAAATTGTTAATTATTCCAAGATGAATGAGCTTATCTTTCTCTCTAATTAAGGAATCACAAAAGGATTCAAGACTAGGCTCTTGATATCTAGTTACAGTCAAGGATTCTTTCATAGAGTAGAATCTAGATACAAAAATAGAATATGCAGGTCCAATTTTGGAAATAATATTATAAATACATTGTTTGTCTTCTTTCTTAATCTTGCATTCTGCACATAAGAGTCTAAGAGTTTTATACTTAGATAAATAGTCTTGAATGCATGAAAAATCATTTGGATTCAAGGAAAGTAGCTCATCCTCAAGTTGATGACCCCAAATTTCATTGTGTTTACCAAACACAGATTCCAACTTTTCCCAAGATTTATAAGGTTCATCAATTCCATATATGTGGAATCGCAAATCAGTAGAGATTGGCATCCCAATCAATCCACGAGCTTCATCACATCTATTTGCCCATTTAATTTTCTTATCATCATCAGCGGGTTCTGTTTCTTTCCCTGAGGTTATCCTAAAAAGTACCCTACTTCGTAGAACATCCTCCATATGAGATTTCCATGAGAAATAGTTAGAACTTGTAAGTATAATATCACAAGGGGTGGCCATACTGTGAAATAATGGCTGAAAAAAATAGAAACTAATTGTCTGGTTGCAAAGAGCTCAAAAAAATATACGGTTTAAAAAAAAAGGCACTAAAAACTGATTCTGGATGATGAAGTTATGCTTGATCAAAGAAAATGTTGAAGATGTCCCCAATAGTGACGTGGTAGATATTAACTTGACCAACTAAAAAAAAAGAACCCCCCTCTTCCCAAGATCAACCTTTGACAATCACTTTACAATAAAGTTGCTTAGAAGTGAATCACTTTTGTAGAATAAGTGAGGTTCACTTTTACAATAATGTTACTTTTAAATAGTGCAACAATAAATTAAAAGACTTAAGTGACTCACTTTTTATTTTATTTTATTTATGTGAGATGCACTTTTGCAATAAAGTAACTTGAAAATAGAAATTGCATGCACAAAAGAGTAGCTTAATAAGACTTGAACTTAAGACCTATTAAGGAATAAAGAAACTTTGGACCAAGTGAGCTAAGTTTAAAAGGTACGTAAAAGAATAGAAAGATGAAGGTTTTTTTTTTACTCTTCTCTCTCATTCTCTGTGCTTGCCTTTTTTTTTCTTCAGATTTGTTGAAATGGGTGTTTCTGGAACAAACGGAAATGGTTTTTGGTGAAACAAAAACTATTTCCCAATGTAAATGGCACTCCGAATGCAATGGAACAACTCCCATAGGCAAAAAATGAACAGAAAATCTAGAACCAAAAACCCTTTCAAAGTTTTGGCAACACTGGTTCTAAATTTTAATCAAAACCAAAAGCGACTCTTCATAAAAGCTCTGATACCATGTTTGGGTATACAGGGTACTCCCAGAAGACTAAACACCTTGATAAACTACTTCACACAAATAGACCACAGATCAACACACTGATGTTTGTCACGTGGTTAAAACCATCGAGAGGGAAACAGTCCATGACCTCAGCCAAATGGCTACTTGGCGCAATTTATTATGCAAAAGAAAGAAAGTTACATGAGCTTATCATAATAGATCAACTAGCCAAGGAACCTCTATGCTCTTTAAATAGAGATTATAGACCAATTGGGTGTTAAGCCACAGATCAATGGTAGGTATGATCTAAGAGAAGTTGAACCGTCAGATCACTCTATGTCTAGAACATATCATGACCGTCAGATTAGAATATTTACAAATGCATACTAATGCATAACAAAGAAGCACACTTTTACCTAACAGATATATTACACAAGTTGATCTTAACTAACTCCTAAGTGTCTAAATATCCTAACATTCTTTTCTAGCCATCCCTTTGATATACTCTTTACTAGCCATCCTTTTGAGACCCTCTTTACTAGCCATCCCTTTGAGATCCTCTTTAGTATCCATCCATTTGAGATCCTCTTCACTAGCCATATTATTTTCTAAATTAACTAAGTCATCCATTTTCACATTTCCTTTAATCATATCTTCCAACTTGGACACTCTAAAACATATGTATTTCATTTCATCGTATGTCGGGAATTAATCCTCTCGGGGTTTGAGTGAAGTGTGATTATATACACTTCATTTTGGTGTAATTTTTAAAAATAAATATATATCACACCCTATGGTTTACCACAAATAGATCCTTCTTCTCAAATCTATTCAAATGCAAAATGGCGTACCTTTTTCACACCCTGATTAAAATACTATTTATGGCTGACTTGTAACGAAAGTAAAATTTGAATTTTGACTCCTATGGGTTTGAAACTTCTTCCTGTGGTACCCTGATGTGTCATATTTCCAATTCCATAGTTCTGACCTAGTTTGTATGTGCCAAAAATAGTTATTGCAAATCTCCCAAATCTTCTTAGTTTTTTCCTATCCAAAAGATAAAACTTGTACGGTATTCCACATGTCCAATATTTCATTTCTACAGCCAAAAATTATACAGCATATACCCTAGTACGCCTTCTTTCATATCCTACTGGTGTCACTCAATTTGGATCTTGAATGCCTAAGATATGACTTTTTCCCTAGAACACATGTTTAATCAGGGGAATTTTGAGGTAAAAAGTGGGCCTCCAAACAAAAAATGTACTTTTAAAATCAACTTTTTAAGAACCAATCACAATCTAGAGAATGACATCATCTATAATAGTTGAGTTGGAATTACTTTAGTTAAGGTTTCTTATTTGTCATATTATAAAAGGTTGATCAAAATATATGGTTAACCATGGTAGTCTAGAAGTACTTTTACACCTAGAGTAAAGTACTAACGTCTTTTCACACTTGTTCACTAAAATATATTATTACTTTACACCTAGAGTACATTACTAATGTCTTTTCACACATTTTCAATAAAATATATTATTGTCCCTTCATATATTTTGAAAAATACAATATATGTCTTTTCACTTAATATACATGTCTTTACACAATTTTCAATATATGTTATATTTATCCATTTTTTTAATATTAAAAATATATTTTATTTACACATTTTACTTATCCATATATGATGTATTCATCTATTTTTCTTAATCTAAAAAATATTATATAATTATATATTTTTAATTGAACTTTATATTATTTTGTTATTTTTAAAAAGTATTATCAACTTTTTTAATACTTTTAAAGTATTTTATTATTAGATTTGTATAAAAAAATTTACAATAAAAAGCATTACAAAATAATATATTCATAAAACCCAATTTAAAAACTAACTTTCAAAAAACCAAATTCTAAACAAAACATCATAAAATGAAATATTTTATCAAATTATAGTACAATTAATTAATTCTCAAGAGAAAAGAGAATGTTGGAATTCTGTGGCAGAGTTTCTTGCTGCAAGCAACTTTTCAAACATTTTAGTGGCTGGTGATTTAAATATCACTTTGGCTCCTAAAGAGAAAAAGGGTGGAGTTTGTGGGAGAGACCCCATGCTCAAAACAGTGTAGCATCTCATCTCAAATTGGGATCTGATTGACTTTAAACCAAAAAAAGGTTGCTATACATGGAGTAATTACCGTATTGGAGCTGTCAATATTTCTACTAGACTGGAATGATTTATGCTTCAGAGTTATTTATTAATGGAAAATATAATCATCTCCACCAGCATCTTCCCGAATCTCACTTCGGATCACAAACCTATCTTGTTGCAGCTTGTGGATGATGAATACCTTGGACCCATTCCTTTCCAGTTCAGTTCCTTGTGGATTGATAAATATGGTTTTTTGGCCACTGTCATCAATGCATGGAGTATTCTAGTTAATGGCTCTCCTAACTTCGTGTGGGAGAGGAAATTGAAAAATACAAAGTCTGCATTGAAGGATTGTATTAAGCAATCTCTCCAATATCCTTCCAGCGATAGAATTCAGGCCCTGGCTTGATTGGAAGAGATTCAATTGGAAATAGAGGAATCTGAGAGCACCCCTGCCATTCTAGATAAAGAACAAAAATCTCAGTTTAATTCTTTCAGATCCTTTAGGAAGGAAGAATAATTCTAGCGTTTGAAATCTCATATTTTATGGTTGAAATCGAAAAATAAAAATACCTCTTTTTTCCATAAGTAGTATAGAGTCAGAATCTATCTCAATCACATTTTAGAAATCTCCTCTTTGTTTGGTGAATCTTTCAAAGGCATTTCTCAAATCAAACAAGCAGTTGAAGATCATTTTCAGAGCCTATTTAGAGAGGATGGAGCCATTGATTCTGAATTAACCTCATAATTTCTTTCCAACGTCCCTAGTTTGGTGAGTGCGAAATAACATGGGGAGCTAATGAATCCCTTTATGAAGGAAGAAATTATTGATGTTATATGGTCTATGGAACCGGATAAAGCTCCAAGCCCCAACGGTTTCTCCTTTCATTTTTGTAGAGTTTGCTGGACTATAATCAGAAAAGATATTCTAAGGATGATCAAATTTTTTCAGCTTAAATCCAAAGTTTGTGGAAGTACCAACTCCACCTTCCTTGCTTTAATTCCCAAAAAAGTTAAACCTTCCACCTTTGATCGATTTAGACCTATATCTCTGTGTAATGCTTCTTATAAAAGCGTATCTAAACTCTTAGCTAATCGACTCAAACCTCTTCGTGGAAAGTTGGTCTCTCCTCTTCAAGGTGGATTTGTAAAAGGGCGTCACATCCTAGAAAATGTGATTCAATTTCAGGAATCCTTGCATTCCAACTTCAATAGAAATGATAAGGGCATGTTAATAAAACTTGACATGGCAAATGCTTTTGACAAGGTAAATCTTTCCTTCCTTTACAAAGTTCTTAACTCATTTGGTTTTAGTTCTGTATTTATAAATTTGATTAAAGATTGTACTAATAAAAATTGGACAACACCATTAGTAAATGGAAGACCAACAAATTTATTTCAAACTTCCAGGTGTCTTTGATAGGGCTGTCCTCTCTCATCGTTTCTTTATATTCTAATGGAATATTCTCTGAGTAGAAATATAACTGCAGGAAAAAATGTCAGGATTATTTCGGGAATCATTAGAGGAAATTTCAATTTAAAATGGGATTTCAAAAAATAATACAAATTCCATCTCATCATGTATTAGCCAATCAAAATGCTTTAAAATTCAAAGAGGGAGCACCTCAAACAAATTTTTAATATAAATTTGGGGATAGGAATCATAAAAAAAACTACTTTTTTTGTTGGTATTTTCAACATATCTCCCTGTCGTTTTACTCAAAATTCAATTGGTAGAGCTCGTTGGATGCATAATTAAATTTCGCATCCAACAAGTACCCACTCGACATACTTTTGACAGGCCTTGCTACCCCAAAAACAAGAAATACTTAAAAAAATGTGATGATGATGTCAGCATCACATTTTTTTTTCCAGGTATTTCTTATTTTTGGGGTAGAGGGGCCCATAAAATGTATGATGAGTGGGTACTCGTTGGATGTGGAATTTAATTCTGCATACAACGAGCTCTCTCGATCAAAATTTGAGTAAAAACACATGGAGATATGTCAAAAATACGAACAAAAAAGTAGTTTTTTTCTTTTCTTCCTCCAAAATTAATAAATAGTATTTTATTATTTTAACTATTTTTTATTAATTTTCCTTAGGAGTCCCATTTTGAGTTGAAATTTCCTCTAATGCAAGTCAGCAAGTGGAGTAGAATCTATTAACCATGCACTCTTTGCGGATGATACGTTGCTTTTGGGAGGGGCTTCGTTTAGGTTTGAAAGAATCTTTAAAGAAATTATGCAACATTTCCATATTATCTCAAGGGATCTTATCAACAATTGGAAGAGTGTTCTGTATGGTTGGAATGTTGATCCCTCAACTATTGCAAATATTTCTCAAATTTTAGGTTTTGATGGATTTGTCACTTGGGATAAGGTCAAGTACTTGGGTCTTCCTCTAACTCTGGGTCAAAAAGTCCCTTCTCTTTGGTTGGAAATTATTAGCAAGTTAAAAGCAAATATTACCTTATGGGGTTGTCATTGGCTTACAACGAGAGGGAAACTTGTTTTAATCAAGTCAAATCTCTCAGCTCTACCAATATATCAATCCTCACTCCTTATGGCTCCAAAAGAGATTATGGATCAGATATCCAAGTTGATAAGAGACTTCCTCTGGAGAGGAGGTAAAGGAAATCAAAGGAGATTGCATTTGGTTAATTGGGATACCACCAAGAGACCAGTCATTGAAGGTGTACTGCATATTAAATATCTGGGACTGGTTAACCTTGCCATGGGAGGTAAGTTGCTATGGCAACTTTTCTCCAATAAAAAACATCCAGTCATCCAAATGTTTTGGAAACAATACCTCAAATGAGGAACTCTTCAGAATTTACAGTTTTGAAATACTCCAAAAGGAACTATAATCAGGAATCTCTACATAAAAGGTTTATATTTTTTCACTAAAAATTTATTTCAAATTCCTGGAAATGACAATATTTTTTTTATGGGATGGTAATATCAAAGGTTATTATTTGTTAAACTCTGATCCATCTATCGTCGAGATCAAAGTCTAGCGGGTAAACAAAGGATTTCTAGGATTGACAGACATCTCTTCTTGGGATTGTAATGGAAAGTGGGCAATGTGGGATTTCCCAACATTTCCAATCTATGTGAATGCTTTGCTTCATTCCCAATTTATCCTTTTATTAAATAAACTTAAATGAATGGATCCCATTCATTCTTCTTCCAAGGACATGTGGGGATGGGGATCTATAGAAATTTATTCTGCAGCACTTGCATATCAATCTCTTCAAGCAAATATGATGTCTGCTCACAGTGAAACGTTCTGGAAAACAATGTGGCAATCTCCAAGTATTCCAAAGGTTAATTTCTTTACTTGGATCCTCATGCACCATAGAGCTCTAATAGGTGAAAATCTGTTAAAAAGAGGCTTTTTTGGTCCTTTTAGATGTTTTTTTTGTAAGCATGCTTTAGAAACTTCATAGCATATTTTTTTCGGTTGTGATTTTACACAGAAAGCTTTGACGCTTCTCTTGAGTGGGCTGCCAGTATCAGCTCCTTCAAATAATGAACCTGTAAGTATTTTTGCATATTGGCAGAATAGGTATCCTATAATTTCTCGTACAAGTCATGATTGGAGGAAAATTTGGCAAGCCATCCCAAAATCCTTTTGTGGAAAATTTGGTTAGCTAGAAATGAATTGATCTTCAATAGAAAATCCATGAAACCAAAACTTGTAGCAATTAAATCTAAGGCAATCATTTTGAAAGTTGTGGGAAATCATATTGATCCAAAAAAACTAAGAGTTGAACATAATTGGCTAGGATTGTTACCGATGGATAAAATTTAGATTAATTATGGACGACATGTTATTAATATTTTTTTCTAGGTAAGATGTTCATAAAAATATTTCTCATATTGGTGGCAAAAGAAGAATAAAGTTTCAAACTTCTTTGATGGTGTGTCAAAAGGAAATCTGATGAAGGCTGAAGCAACAGGATTGATCTTCTAACCATGAGGAAAGATTCATACCAGCTTGAGTTGGGGATTGGGTCAACTCTCTAATAATCAAGAAGAATTATATGCTCTTCTAAAATCCCATCAACTCGTCAAAGAATCTAGGCATAACAGTCTTCAAATATTTGGAGATTCAAAAATCATAATAAAATTTTTAAATTTTGCTACAAAATTCACCAATCTCAGCTTGAACGTGACTATGCAAAGGAAACACTTCATCTTGATTGACTGTGTCTCGGTTTCGTCTTATCACATTCTTTGTGAATTGAATAAGTCGACATATCTTAAAGCAAATAAAGGATGTCTTCTTCCTCAAGGAATTCTAAGTCTGAATGATGAATCTAGTATGATGCATCAAATCCCCTAACTCTGAATTGAGAAGTTAGAGAGAATAGGAAATGTATATTTTTTAAATGATGTAATTGGGTGAAGGCCTTCAAAATTCTTTATCAATACAAAAACAATATTTGTTTTAGTGAAAAAAAAAATTAAAAGCTACAAAACATTACCTTGTAGAAAATATTAAAATCAAAGTTTAAAATATTAAATATTAACTTATATAATTAGATTAAAAAACAATATTTTACAAAATTATATTACAATGAATTAATTAAAAGCTAAGAAAAACTCACAAAATTATATTTCAATGTACAGCATGAGTGGGCCTAATAGTTAAGAGCATGTGTTTCCTCTTAGGAGGTCACGGGTTCAAATCCAGAGGGGGGTAGTGTATGTACACCTCTGTAGACTTTAGTAGTTAAATCATTGCGCAGAGGGGGGTCCCTTGTCCCACAAACAAGGGGGTCTCATACACCAATTTGGTGTCTCGCTNAATTAAAAGCGAAGAAAAATTTAGATTCTAAATTTTTAAAATCAAATTTTAAAGATTAGATTTAAGTATAAAATATATGTGCTAACCTATATTAAAATAACAAAATATTAAAATCAAAATTTATTTTTTTTAAATTTAGAATCTATATAAATATATTAATAAGGGGCAGGGATGTAGGCCAATTGGCAACTGCATGTTATGTTAAGGCATATAGGATGTTAAGCAAGTCAGCGGTTCGAGTCTCGATGAAATGTGTGTGAAAGTTGAGCACATAGTTGGTCATTCCTGGGGGCTATACTGGAGCCGTCTAAATGAACCCCGTATCACGTGAGTATGAAAATGACATTGTTTTTAATTACACACACATTAAATTTAGAGTATATAATGAATATGTTAAAATATTTCTATGTATTTTAAAATGTAGAAAAAAAATAGGTGATTAATTTCTTAATATAGAAAAAAAAAACATAAATTAGTTTAATGATTTTTTATACAAATCATTAACATCCTATTTTATGATAATTTAATTAAATTAATTCTATTTTAAAAACATATAAATTGGTTTAATAATAAAATATACAATTTAAATTAAAAAAATACATATATATTTATTATTTTAAATTTTATTTTCGAATAATGGGTTAAGCATATTGGATGTAAAATTTATTAAAAACCTAAAAAGATAAGTTATAATAAAAATTAAAAAGAGACATGTTATCTTAAATTTTAATTTTCAAACACTAAATTAATTATATCATGAAAATACATAAATTATATAAAGAAACAAAAGAACATAATTTATAATAAAAAATTAAGAAAATATATGTATTTTTTATTTTAAATTTCAATTTTCAATGTGAGGTTGGAGAAAATTTGAAATTTTTAATGTTTTTTCATTTTGTATTATTTGATTGTCTTTTCATTATGTATATATTTTATTATTAAAACATATTTGATTGCCTTTTCATTGTGTTTATATTTTATTATTAAAAGTGATCTCTAAGTTCAAGGACATGAATGCATCTAAGTACTACACATTTTTTGGAAATTAAAATTAGCTTTTAGTCACTTCAATATAACATATTTTAATAATTTTTTTATAGTATGTAACTCAACCATGGTTAGCTAAATTGTACATTTAATGTAGTGAAAAGGTGAGTTTTCAAGTATACATTCCCTATAAAATGCCTAGTTCATCATATTTTAATATATCCCTTATGAGGCCCATTTTTGACGTCAAAATTCCCATAATTTGAGTCAAACCCTAATTGGAAAGCTGTTTTAGGGACTACTTGTAACTGAGATAAAATTTAACTTTCAACTCTTGTGGGTATGAAACTTTGGTTTGTGGTACCTTGATGTGTCATCTTTCCAATTTCACATGTCTAACCTAATTTGGATGTTCCAAAAAACCATTATTGTAAATATCCAAAAAATTCTTATTTTTCTATTCAGAAGAGCGGGCTTGTACCTTATGCCACATGTCCAATATTTTGTTTCTGTATATAAAAATTATACAAAAGATACCTTGGTCTGTATTCATTCCTATGCAACTGGTCTCACTCAATGTGGATCTCAAATTCCTTATATATGACCTTTCTCCCTAGAACACCTGTTTTCGACTAGTAAAACAACCTAGATTCCTCCACAATTACCTCCGAAATAATAATGGTTCATGATCGAAATTTCACACAGACAATATTTTGACATGTTTTGGAAGTAGGTTTTTAACCTCGACCTTTGAATCCTTGTATAAAAAAAGTTGTAGCAAGCGTTCCAAGATGACTTTTTTGTAGAAGTCAGTCCCAAGGAAAGAGCTATGATACCAAATGTTATGCAACCAAGTCCCATAAATAACATAAACATAGAATAAATAGACCAAAAGAGAGTAACCCACGTCTTAATAATGAAGAAAAAAGATAAATAACAATAGTCTTTGAGGGAGGAACCTCCTTACACAATGTACTTGTGTACCCAAGACAAGACAAGATACAATGTTTGCTCAAATGCAAATATCTCCTTCCTATATATAATAGACAAGGGTGTAGAATAACAACTAATAGGCCTACATCAATAATAAGTCATACACCACCATATAGGGGGTAAAGTGCCACACTATAGGGGGAACTGTGCCCAACACTTAGGGCTTATCAAAGTTAGTTTAATTACAAATTAGAGAAATTAAAGAAATACAACCTACGTTAACAAAAGAGATACAAAATAAATATAATTCTATTCCATCATAACTTGGAACTGTTTCTCTAAAATTCTTCTTCTTGGAATGGAGAAGGAGCTATAATTTATACATGAGTTTTTTATAGCAAATAATAAGTGAAGATAAAAAATATCCTCAACAAATTACTAATAATTTTGTTAAAACAATATTCTCATCATATTATGCCATGGACCTTCATGTTGTTCTACCTAGTGTTATTTGGCCTCCTAGTGCCTAGTCTAGTGTTTTGGACCATAGTTCTCCACATTTGGACCACTTAGACTAGTGACTCTATCCATGAAACCTTGTTTCTCCACATTTGGACTCCTTTTTCTTCTTTTATGGATTCAATGCGCCCCTCTATGAGGTAATTATTGTATTTCCATGATTTAAGGAGATGGAGTGTGCCCTCTTAATGATTTGGTCAAACCTATGTATTAATGGCCACTACTTAGCCAACTATTTACATCATGTTCCCTCTTGATGGATGTGTTCACACCTATTTGACTATTCTAACCTAATTTTGGTCCCTATGATTCATTGAACCTCATTACGACACCACCTTTTGGTCCCTCATGTTCATTGACCCTCGTTATGGCCCAATATAGGGCTTAAACTTGGCATTATGTCATTAATGGGTGAATTGGTCCAATCTAAGCCTACCATTTTCTCAGCCAATCATATGGTTTGTTGGGACCATGGTATTTGGTATCCCATGGTATTTTCCCAAGGTATTGCATGTAACAATGCCTATATATTGTACTGGGTTTTTTCCTAATAAGCACAACAGAAGTAATGCTCTAGAGAGGTTTCTCTAGTTTTGTCTCAAATATTCTTCTTCTCATTTTTTGCTATCTCTTCAAATAATTCTAAGTGATGATTTCGATTGAATCTATATCTAGGATTGGTTTGGACATGACTCGAAAATTATGTTATGATGTTGTGTAATCCAAATTTTACATGGAATCAGAGCTAGTCTGATACAAAGTGATTTTCCTATTCTTTCTTAAGTGTTTTCTGCAGGTTATTGTCATCACAAGAGTGCATAGTATGAATCTAAATCAATCCATGATTCTTACACCCTTTAACTACTTCGAATGGAAGTCCTACATGATCATCCATATTCAAAGTAAGGCTCTTTATAGAGTCACCGTGGCGCTTGAACCTGAGCCAAATGTTGTTTCATAAAAATCTAAGTGGTTCAATAGGCTTGATGAATCTTATGGTTTTCTCTATCTCTCTGTCTCTCAAGATCTCACATTCTATCTTGAAAATGCTTCTACACCAAATGAAATATGGACGAAGAATGAGTCTTTTTTGGGAAGTAAGATGATATGAAAGGTCATGTATTGGAGAATGATTTGATCTCATTGAGTCCAAGAAATTTCAAAACCATGGAAGAGTTTATATCAAAATTCAAGAACCTAGTGCTTCATCTCAAACAGTGTGGCAATGTGAATAAACAAGAGCATCTAATGCTTCCCATTCTGTCCAAAAAGGGGCCCAAATAATCAGTATTTGTGTCTACATTCCATGCTACAATTCTTCTTTTTCTAAATTGGAGGATTCCCTCCTTGGATCCATTCATACATTCACTCACCAAAGAGAATGGTAAGCTTGTGAAAATGGGGACTTTGAGTTATTCAAAGGACCATGTTCTTGCTAGTCATGCAGATATGAATTTTAGAAATGTCAAAACCAAAGGAAAGCAAAGAATGAAGGAGAAGAAGCATTCAGATGAAAAAAATCAAGTTCTATTGATGAGGATTCGAAAGCCAAGAGGAAGAAGAGAAAGAGAGAGAAACCCAAGTGTGGTTATTTCATAGGTTCTAATTATGAGAAATCTTGTTTTAGAAAAAAAATGGACATCGTGACCAAGTTTCTTGAAGAAAATAATATTAATGTTCCATATTTTGTAAGAAAAGAAAAAGGGAAGCTCTCTTTGGAATGAGAAAATGGTAAATTCTTGTATTCTTTAGGTGTTTATTACACATATTTATCGTTAAAACCATGTTGCAAGATAAAATATTAGTAATTTCCTTGAAATTCCTTAAAGATTGAAGTTCGAAATGAGAAAGGATCAACATTTTCATAGTTTTGGACACTGCCGCAGTTTATCCATGGAGAAGCTATGGTACCCATATCAATAATGCTTCTTTGCTATATGAAAAAAGTGGTGCCACATCCTGTTTCCCATTTACAAGGTGTGGTACCCCCTTAGTGTCTCCTTTTCCCCTTGAACAAGGCACAATGCTCAACTTATGAAGGAAAAAATGGAAAGTTCGAGAAGCTTCTCGTAGCTAGCCTTCATGGAGCCTCATCCCTATGATTCATGAAACTTGGAGCTCGAGATCACACATCCTAGGATCATACCTCCACCTCTCCCATAGAATCCTCGACTTATCCTATCCTCTCATGCATTTATATAATAGCTCACCCCTCATGGGTAAAGGAAGGAATAATGTGTTATTGCATCCAAATTCTGTCCAAATTTAGTCAGACTCTTGAGTAGCACGTGGGAAAGTTTAAGGCTTTGAGGTAAGGCATCCTTTGAGAAGATTTTTCAACACTAAGGAATTGGTTGTATGCTCTCTTTATTCTGATTATTAATGAAAATATAGTTTCTTTCCCATAAGAATTTGTATGTCTTATTATCATGTTGTGTTGGGGCAGGAAAAGTGCACAAGCAAGAATCTGACACATAAGCGCAAGAGAAGAAAAACATATGCACGAAGGAGAAAGGAAGGTAAAGGAAGAAGCACAAGCGCAGAGCAGAGGAAGCGACGACGAGGAAAGGAAAATATGAGTTGATGGAACATTTCTAGGTAGAAGAGTTAAGGATGAATAAGTGTAAGTATAGGAAGAATGCAGAAGGATGAGCCGACAGAAGATAGAAGGACAATTTTACGGCTAGTTATGGTCTGTACGAGTAGGCTGGAGGACATTTTTGCAGCTAGTTATGTTCATGATCAATGTAATGCAGGAATTTTGTGACCAATATGGTTTGTCATCAATGTAATAGAAGATATTTTGTAGCCACTTGAGTCTGTAATAACTGAGTTGTACTCAGTCGACCCTGCACGGTATTGTAAACACTATAAATAGGAGGAACTCGCTCTGTATAAGGGTTAGCTTGATAAGGATTTTAGTAGTTAATTGCTGAATTCAAGAGAAGTATAATAGTAGTAGGTTATTGAGCTGCGAATCTACAGCTAAGTGCACAAACCATTTTGTAGGAGTTAACCTACAGCTGAGTGCGCAAACAATCATAGTAGAAGAGTCTATCCAGGATGTGTGCGGATCAGTACGAGTAGTGAGAAGAATAAACCAGAGAGAATGAGGGCAAGAAGATTTGAGCTAAAAGACATATATTAAGAGCAGTCTGTAAGTTGCAGATTGCAAGGTGCTACCTATATTTTTCATTGTAGATCAAGAGAACCTTGGTGGTTTTTCCCAGATGGATTTCCACATTATTTCCTGTGTAGATGAATGTTGAATGGTGATAGTGAATGGTTGAATGTTTAATTGCCAATGTTGAATCTTTGATTATCGTCCATTATTTACATTTATTGTGTGAATGAATGTCGCAATATTGATGAATGCAATAAATGAATGAATGAATAAAGCATTGCCAAGCACTATGTATACTTCTGTTAAGATACTGTTAAGTTATAATACTGTTGCGTCGTTGGCATTTACGTTCAAAGAATCAGTTGCATCTCATGTTGCACCAGTTGGTAAGTTGCAAGGATAAAGTAGTGTCGCACGCTGGTTGTGTCGCACTTTTGCACCACTGTCGAGTAGTGAAAGACTCCACCCCTCCATCTCTGTCGAGTGCTCTGGCCATGCACTAAGGGATTGTAGCCCCTAGCTAACTGTGGAAACATGGTTCTGGTAGTTACACATTAAGATATCTCAGGTGAGACTGTGCCTACCTCATGGGTGTTGCCGACTGAGCTTGCTCCATCGGGCCGATGTATTTGGGTGTTTTGTTGGTTTTATTTTGTTGTTGAACCTGGGTCGTGTTAGTAAGGAAAAGAGGCCAACATGTTGCATTTATTGCTTAAATACTTGGTCTTTTACATAGGATTATAAACCATCTTGTTACTCTTACTTGGTTTTTGTTTTGTTGTGTCTCTTGCAAGTTATCCGCATATATCAAGCATTTCAAAGATCAAACTGTTGCATCTCGTGAAAGGTAAGAAGAGAATATAATTCAAGAGTTTATTCAATCCTAGGGAAAGTTTCTATATCTTGTAGTTGTTTTGTTCTAGTGTTGAGTGTTTCATGCTAGCGAAACATCCTCTATCAGCACTAGATGATAATTTCCTGTAACAAAAGTGGCGACTCCACTGGGGAGAGATCATATTCTAGGTTTTTATTTCTCTTCAAATTTCAATTTCAGTTCAAAGATCATATATGATTGTGAATTAGTGAGATTTGGTTTGAAATTGCTAGATCAAGATTCCTTCATCTACCTCTAATGATTCAGATTCTTGCTTTCATATGTTATTTGGATCTAGTGAATAAGCTCTAACACTTTTATTTTTTCTCCTATTTGTGATTTCTAAATATTTTTTAGCCACCGCACCTGTGTAATGTAAAAGGAGCAACCACCACACCTTTCCGTGAGGAAAGTAGCAGTGCCACCACATATTTCCAGTGTATAAGGAGTGGTGCCATCGCTCTATATGTGATCCAAATCATGATGCTCATCTTGTAATGCTCTGTACTGAGTTGTCAAAGTGCGGTGCCAAGTAGGGTTTTTTAACCCTTTTTTATTTTCAAAATCTTGCATATGAAATTTAGTTTTCGAGTATTTTTGGCTTTCCTACTAATTTTTCCAATCATTAAACAAGATATGAAAAAGTATATAGGCTTGATTTGTTTATATTTTCAAGAGTTAGGGTTGATTTTGGCCTTTAAGGCTTCTTGTTTAGTTGTCGTTGATTTGAAAGAGAAATTATTTGAAAATTATTTATTTATTTAGATATCTGAGTGTTGTGCTAATAATAAAAAAAGGAAAGTAGTTTTACTTTTGTTTTATTCATAGATTGTTAGAAGACTTATTTATACTTATTACTGAAAAAAATTGAGAGAAAATTGATCATAGATATTAGCATAAGGATGAACTCTTGATTACACAATTAGTCTCATACACTTTTAGGTATTCATGGTCTATCTCTTCTTGTATGTTTTCTTTTCAACAAAAAGAACAAATAATTATGTTTTTTGAATCTTTCTTCCATTTGAAGAATTGAAAAGTTTTGTGTGCAAAGTAGTGATACTTCCATCCTGATGATACTGTTTCTCCCATATTTGGGAAACCGCCTTAGGAAAAGCCATATCCCAATTTGGTTCTACTAGTGCCATGAATGTTTCTTCTATGGAGCTAACTCCAAATCCTAGAAGGTATTTACCTTATCTCCTACCAAGTGATATTCTAGGTAGATATTTAAATATTCCTTCTAGTTCAATTCTAGCTAATGATCCACCTGCTCCAACGGTCACTAGACTCACCACTCCTGCGAGAGTATCACAGCCTGTTCCAAATCCTATGCCAAACCCTCCATTGAGAAGTGCTACTATGCCTTCCATGGGGTTTCTGAATCCTGGTAGTCTGTTTTCACCCCCCACATCTCATGTAGTTGGAGGACATTATGTACCTTTTTTTCATAATATTCCAAACCCTACTCCCCCAACTATAGGATCTAGTGGACTTGCTGGTTATGGTCCTATTGGTCCAGTTTCACAACCATCCACATATGCTTGGGTCCCACCTCAACAACCCAACCTTGTTAACCAATACCTTAGTGGGGCACAATATAATAATCATTTGTATGTCCCTTATCCCAAAGGTGTTCCCAATTAATGGACTCAACCTACGTATGGACCTCAAGGTCGACTTAACCAAGGACAACCACCATTCATGGGGAAAAAAAATACCAACTACCAATAATTTGCAGGTTACTATGGAAAAACTAAAACGACCTACGATCCTAATGGGGTAGCCTTACCTTATCAATGTTATAATTACCCGCAACCTAATGGTAAAATCTTGTTTTTGGCTCCTTTGGATTTTCCAAACTTGTCCAAATTGATTAATGATCCCATCCTCCATGACACTTTTTGGCCAACAATTCCAGTCAAATTACCATCATATATCCTAAAATTTGATGGAAAACAAGGTGAAGATGTAAAAAACCACGTCATGACCTTCCATCTGTGGTGCTCTTCCAAATCCTTAATGTATGATTCCATTCATTTGAGGATATTCCAAAGAAATTTGAAAGGTATGGTTGATAAGTGGTATATTTAACTTCCACAACTTTCGTTTGTGGATTTTAATTCATTGGAAAATGTTTTCCTCACCCATTTCCAGTTATTAATCCGTTATGAGACTGGTACAGATCTTTTGACCTCTCTGAGGTAGATTACTTCGACTCACATATATGATCATATTCATTAGTGGAGAAGTCATAGAAGGTTGATCAAAGATTCTTTTCCAGATCAACTTCTAGCTAATTAGTTTACCAAGTATTTGTTTCCACCTATTTCCCGAGATGTGGCTATGGGTGATGATGTTACAGAGGAACATGCTATTAGTTGGGCTCAGTATTTAGACCTTGTTTATTCTCAGTCTATAACATTATATGATTTAATTCCTAATACCCCTTGTCCTATAACCGATCTTTCCAAGCCACCTACTGAAACTCTTGTAGATGGTGTAGTAGGTTCAATCCAACCTCCATCCATAGTAAAACTAGCCAAGCAACAGATTTCTTCCCCTGCTACTTACTTGATTCCTATTGTTTCAATATTATTCAATAATAGGATTTTCTTATTATTCAATATTTGCAAATACCTGATAATAAGAAAAAAGGTAAAGGTAAATATAAAAAATATGGAAACCAATAGGAGGATCCTAAGACCACAACTCCAGAGAATGAGTCAAAGCCGAAACGAAATTCTAAGTACCTGTGCATGTTGTGTGGTGATGATCACTTCACCAAGTGATGTCCTGGGAATGAAGAGATCAATAAATTTTTGAAAATTAATCCTACACCATCAGTTCTAACTGGCCCTCTTCCATTTCAAGAACAATTAATTGATCATACCTCTTTTCATGGTCCCTCTTCCTCTATGGAGGAAATCAGAATCATGTTCGCTGAAACTATTGCGTTGAACACACAAAATAAAACATATGACAAACCTCTTGAGAAGAAATATGAAGGTACTTCTCCTAACAAAACTCCTTCTACCAGCCCTTCTCCTCCACCTCCTTCTAATGGGCCTTTAACCATTGAAAAACATAGTCTTGACACAATTTTATGTCCTCCCAAGAGTACAATCCGAAAGTCAATGTTCAATCCTCACGCTCAAGCTTCCCAATTCTATAACATTGTTGAAAATTCAGCTTAGGAACCTTGCACTATGTCCATCCTGGAAGTACTCCAAAGTTTCCCTGCACAACGTAAAAACTTGTGTCAGCCATAGGGGCCTTAGATCTGTATAATTCCAATATAATCAATTTTAATGTGGAGAATTAAAAATCAAGGCTATCCCACCAGCTTGTGTTTCAAAGCGCAACTAAGCTAATTTGTAGGAAGGTTCATCATATTGTTCTACATGAAGGAGCTTCCACCTCAGTTTTATCTATGTCTTGTTGGATAGCTACTGGTTCTCCTGAACTCAATCAGTCACCAACCACTTTGAAAGGTTTTGATGGATAAGGTTTCCATCCTCACAACTTGTTATCAGCACAATCTATCAAGCTAGGGGGAAAGACTGTTTCTATCCGGGTAGAAGTGGTTGATGTTCCATTGGATTACAACCTGTTATTGGGGAGAATTTGTTTTTTACATTATGACGATAGTCACTTCGTCAATATTTCACACTCTCCAGTTTCCTCACCTTGGAAATATTATAACCATTGATCATCTTGAGTATTGTTCACGTAATTTCACTACCACCATGAAAATTACTATTCCTATGTTCGGGAAATGCCCCCCTCCTTATCAATCTATAAGGGTCAAACTTTTGAAATATATTCATCCCTTAAAGGAGTATTTCCATCTATTGCTTCCCCTATTAGTATGGAAATTGATACAGTGACCATGATATCATCCACTACCGGTGGCATGTTGAAAGGAAAATAAATTCTAAAACACCTTCTTTGGGTCCTCATGAAGCCCTCTACAATTCCATTCAATCTACTTCTGATGCGTACATTGATGATCAACATTTGGTAGCATCAGATCCTAACCATCGTCCTTATTGGATAGGTTCCCCTCTCCCAAGTATGGATTATCTCTTACAATATTTTATGTCCGAATATTTTTTCATGGAGATTATGAGTCCGGATGATTCTTTATGGGAAGATCATCATCACATATCCTCTTTTCTTCCTAATGACAATTGGGTAGATTCTGATTTTGTGTCTCTTGTTAGTTCTGATATTGTCGAACATCCTCAAACACATGTATTATTACAAGGTGCTGATACTAAAGGGAACTTATGTAACATTACTCAAACCACCCTGATTGACATATCAGTGAAGCCAGGAGTTGTTGAAAATGTCCATGTAGGCCAGAACTGTTCAACAATAAAAATTAAAGAATACAAATCTCTTTTCAAAGAATTCCAAGATGTTTTTTTCCTAGAGTTATGAGGAAATTTTAGGGATTGATCCATCCATTGTAGTACATGAGATCAAGACCTACCCGATGGAAAAACCTGTTAGGAAGAAACTCTGTCAAGTATACCCAAGGAAATATGCAGCAATAAAAGCTGAGGTTGAAAAAAATTTGAAAGATGGTTTCATTTATCCTGTTCCATTGACCGAGTGGGTATCTAGTATTGTTTTTGTTGCCAAGAAGTAGGGAAATTTTAGGGTTTGCGTTGTTTTTAGGTATTTAAACAAAGCTTGTACGAAAGACAACTTTCCTATCTGCTACATTGATCAAATAATCGACAACTATGCTGGAAGTGTCATATTCAACTTTATGGATGGATTTTGTGGCTATAATAATATCGAAATATTACCCACCAATCATCATAAAATGACATTTATTTTCCCATGGGAAACCTTTTCTTACCGTAAATTACCTTCTTTCTTAAAAAATGCTAGATCCACATTCTAATGAGCTATGTCCTATGCCTTTCATGATATCAAACACATAGTGGAACCTTACTTATATGGCCTTACCGTTCATTCACAACATAGAGAGGATCATTTAGGGAATCTTAGGGACATTTTCCTTAGATTTTGTCACTATCATATTCGACTTAATCCACATAAGTGCATATTTTGTGTAGAGACTGGACGTGTTCTTGGATTTATTGTTTCCAAGGATGGTATCTAAAGTGATCCTTTGAAATTTGCTGCAATTGTGGCCTTACCCCCCCCCC
>LPNX010848436.1:751530-763394 GCA_001517045.1 Pseudotsuga menziesii
GGTTATATGTGTTTGTTGCAAAATAACACTTCTCTAATTTGGGATGATCAAGCTCAACAATATTTTGATAATTTAAAACATGCCATAACACACTCACCTATGTTACACCCCCATAATTAATCAAAATACTTTACCTTTATATTGTTGCCTCCACTACTACTCTTGGTATGGTTCTAGTGCAAGAGGATTCGAACAGGAAAGAACGTGTGATTTATTATCTTAGTAAGAGTCTACTAGACTTTGAAAATTGGTACTCACATGTGGAGAATTTAGCTTTGGCTACAGCCATTGTTGTACAACGTTTTTGTCATTACATCCTACTTCGCACCACTACCATTCCCGTGGATCGAAATCCCATGTATTACCTCCTGACCCATCAGGTATTTGGGTGCAAATATTATTTGTTGGATCATTGTCTTACAATGATTCAACCTTGAATTCTATAAGAATGCTTCCAATAAATCCTTAGATTTTGCATAGTTGATGTGTGACCTTCCCTGTGCTATCACAGAAATTGAGCCCAATGATTCATTTCCTGATGAGTTCTTGTTCTTTATCAGTACGCAATACCCGTGGTATGGGGATTTGATAATATATCTCCAAACTCAATGACATCATCCTGACCTATCTCACGATGATTGTCGACACATTCACCATCACACCAAATATTATCTAATTCTTAATGATACCTTATATCGATGTGGTATTGATTCTATTCTCTGATGATGTTTAACACATGGCGAGGTTGAACAAGACTGAAATGATTTTCACTTTGGATCATGTGGACGTCATATTTATGGGATGGATACAACTTAGAAAACCGTTCGCCCTATTTCTTTTTGGCCCTTGATCTTCAAAGATTTCCATGAAGAGGTCAAAAATTCCCACCCGTCCAGCTCTTTTATCCAAAAAAGCGCGCCCACCCTACTCCACTACACCCCATAATTGTCATTTCCTCTTTCACTAAATGGAGGATGTATTTTATGCATTTAATCCTACCTCAGCTAGGGGGCATGGTTACATCATTGTAGTTGTTGATTATTTTACAATGTGGGATGAGGCAATGCCTACATATGTAAAGGATGGAAATATTGCCACCCTATTCTTGTTTAACCATGCCATTTCTAGGTTTGGATTTCCTCAGGCTATAGTGACTGATCACAGATCCCATTTCCATAATCAGATGATGGTCAAGCTAAGAGCCAAGTTGGGATTTTGTCATGAAAACTCAACCCCCTACTATCCACAAGATAATGGACAAGTTGAAGCCATTAATAAATTCCTTAAGACCATGCTTCGTCGGATGGTTGGAGAACATAAATCCAATTGGAATTTAACTCCGTTTTCAAGACTTTGGGCCTATATAAATTCTATGAAAACCAATACCAGTTTCACACCTTTCCAATTAGTCTATGGACTGGAAGTCATTTTACTTATCGAACACAAAATTCCATCACCGAAACTATTTGTCGAGCTTCTTCCTAATACCTCAATCGAGGAAGAATGTTTCCTTTATCTTACAAACCTTGATGAAACATGATGAGATACTAATTTAGCCAATGAATTGCATAAAAATGTATCAAGGCCCAATATGATAAATAATTTCAACCTCATGTCTTCAATGAAGGATACCTTGTTCTGACATATGACCGTAAACATGATAAATTGGGAAAAGTGAAACTTGAATCAATGTGGTACGGTCCCTACATTGTTAGAAAAGTATTAGAGAAAGGGGCCTATAAATTATTGGATTATGACAAAATACCTTTCAAGAAGCCTCGCAATGGGTCGTACCTAAAAAGGTACTATGCCTATAACATCTTGCATCAGTACCTTGTACATTTGTATACATTTGATTTTTTTGTGATTTTATTATTTTAGTATGGTTTTGGGTCTTGTACAATGCTGCTTATTCCATGTTATGTTTTAAATTCTGCAGATGACTCTTTACTATGGTTTTGCCGATGGTGCTAGATGCCATACCCTGAATCTTGCTTCAACAGCCTAGGTACTATATTCCCAATCCAATGACTTAGTTAGTTTAGGGGGAGTCTTCCTAGGTCCCTCTACCAACAATATCGTTGAATATCATACGGTGATAGGGTTGTTAACCGAAGATTCATTTAGTGATATTGATCACTTGGTCATCTTTTTGGACTCCCAGCTAGTAGTTTCTCAACTGAACCACACGTATGCCATACAAAACCTGATACTTCTTCATCTTTTTCATAGGGTATGTTTACTTGAGGATTCGTTTGGGTCTATTAATTATCAATATGTTCCAAGATATTTTAATTCGATTGCCAATTCACTTGCTAATTACATTTTGGATTGGCATATTTCCCATTCTTGACATATTGATATACAAAATAACAAGTGAAATTGTATATAAACAACGTAAAAAGATAAAACTCATGTAAATCACATTCTATCATAAAATGGTGCAGGCCGCAAAATAAGTATGCATATATATAAAGTGCTAAGTACAAAAATGTGGTCTCGAGACCTGGACTGAAGCATACTATATTTTAACACTATAAGATAACAAAAATTGAATCTTGTAGCTTTCAGTGTACATATCCTGTCAATCCCTAATGATGCTCATGATAAAACATAATGGTCCTTTCTACTCTATGCCAAAAGCGACCAAAACAACCCAACACACTAGTCATGTGTCATTGGTAAGTCCTAGGGAGGTCATCCACCAAAATATACAGAATATATAAGGTCATCCTGTTGAAGTTCTCCTCAATCTCAGTCATCTCATCTTCATCATGGCGTACAAATTGAGCACCATATCGCTTGTCAACTGGTGAGGACCCTCCTGGTATCACTATTCCAACATCTAAAAAATAGTGTAACATGTCTCGTTACCATGCATAAAAATCATAAAATTACATAAACATAAAAACTTGCATTTTAATGTCTTACTCACCTATATCTCCCCACTACTCATCCTCAGGCAGGGCTAAGTTTGTATCTCCTCAAAAATCAGTGCCTACGTAGGTAATTATTAACCATGAGAAGATGGTCATCTAACTAGTGAAAGAAGGAGGCTCCAAAGTTTAACCCTAGGTCCCACCACCATGGCGTGCCATGACCTCAACCCACTTGACCATGCACAAATATCTTGCTCTGAGCTCATTGAAGGCCACCTAAGGCATCAATAAGGGAACCCTCTCCAGGAAAAAATATACTAGAATTGTACCATATCCAAACTATTTTAACTCACCATTACAACACTTGGTAAGTTTTTCTTTGAATTTTTCTAGCAAGGCTTCATCCTAGTTGAAAATTGTTGGCGCCATTTCCTATAAGGAATATAAAATGTGAGCCTTAGATTCTTGATGAGCTCCATGGATCCCATAAATCCTTTGCATGGTGAAAATGACCATCCTCAAGGGTAATTTCATCATGTCCTTGATGGGGATATTTTTCCCACTCATCTAAGTACCTAGGAAACAATACTGATAAATGAGCCCTTATATAGTAAAATCCCCACCATAAGGACTAGTTAGAGAAATGTGCGCTCTCCTAGAAATCCCTATTACGAAGTAGATGTCTTCCACTTCCACTATAAGTATGTGATCACCCACTTCAAAAAGTTGTTGCTCAGGATTCCACATCTTGAGTATACACTGCAACAACCTGATTTGTGCTCTAATGATGGGAAATTTGAAGAACTTTAGAATCCCACATTCTTGAAGAGCGTTTATAGTTCCATGATCGTTCACTCCAAAAATGTCATCTAATTTGTGCTCTCGTTCTTTACGCACAACTATTTTCAATGATGCAACCTGCCAAACAACTAAAATAAGAGATTAAAAACCATTTTCAATCATTTGAAATAATTAAAAATATTTGTTTTGGCTTAATTTTGAAGCGTTTTAGAGTAGATTGCACCACCACATTCTCTCCTTTTGGACAGAGCGGTGGCACTACACTTTCCTTTTAAGGAAATGTGTGGTGTTACTCAACACTGTAGTTCTTGAAAGGGAAAAATGCGATGCCTAGACTGCACATATTCCCCTTGGAAAATGGCCCCAAAACACCAAAAAAATGCATCAAATTGAAAAAGGAAACCATAAAAAATGTAGGGGAAGAGTTCAAGATTTACTTTGTCTGGACAGTTCGTCAAATGGTCGACTGTAGCCTCTGAAACCATGCTCCAAGTTTTCTCTCAAAAAGGCCCTTTTTCTCTCCAAATTGGGTAAAAACAAAATGGTAACTATTTTTTACTTTTTTACTAGTTTTATTTACCATTTTGGTTTTATTTTAATAAATTTATTATTTATTACCCTTATTATAGTCATTCAAAGTTTAATTTTTGACTAAATGAAGGTCTAATGGTCTTTTTGAGAAAGTGCAAGTCATAGGGATTTGATACTTTTAGATATGGAGAAGTTTTATTTTGTCATTTTTGGTCTCGGTCAAAATTAAAAAAGCTTTCGAGTGCCATTTTAAATCTTTAGTCCTGATCTTGTTTACCCAGGACTAAATTTTTGAGTCAAACTGTACCACTTTTTGGGACCCATTAAACCTTTTTACGAAAAAGAAACCCTAATAGAGTCCTCTTTAAGCTCTTTTCCGACTCTATAAAATGTGAAAATATTATCAAGTGAACTTGTCATATTCATGCTCTTAAAAGGACCTGAAGAGTCATCTTTCTGATGGTAGTTTACCCCTTTTTTTGTTCGGATTGACTAGTTACGAAAAATGTATGCTATAGTCATTGACTAGAAGAGTTCTCTAGGGTTTTATTTTATACTTTTTTGGGCCTAAGAGACTAAATTTTACAATAAAAGTATTTTTCAGAGTCTTCTTCGGTTTCGTTTAGGATCTCTAAGCATGAACAATGTCGAGTTTTATTTCAACAGATTCATTAAACTAAACACTGAGAGAACCTTTTGGGAACGAGCCCCCCTTTCTCAGGTTTGAAAAACATATGAGAATGTACTTATCTTATGATAAGATGCAACGAGTGTTGGTTACCCTCTTTGAACTTGTTAAAATTTAAAGAGGCACTCATCAATTATGATGGGGAAATTGAGGGAAGGGGCCTTTGTTTCATTTGCAATAATGGCAGTATCTAGTCACCTTTGAACATGGCACATGTTTGCATTTCATTCAAACATTTGGGTTTTCATATTGTCTTTGAGTCGATCCACTTTCATGAGTCATGATACTCCTTTGAGTCTATTTAAGTAATGCATCGTACAATGTCTCATTATGTCCTAGAATCTGCCTCATCAAGTCAATGTTGTCAAGTCTTCAGTCGTGCCACCCAATGTTCAAAGGAAAGTTGTGTTGAGAGTTACCCTTTGTAGTAAAAAACTACCTTTATCTTGTGTCAGTTACCTTTGATTCATTCCTATGGTTACTTCATACTCAAATTAAATAAATTTGTTCCGAGTTTCATGTCGTTGATGAGGGATTCATCATGGACCTCCTTCGACGAGACTAATATTACTGTCGACTTCAGCACATCTCCCAAAAATTAGTCTTAGAAACAAGTCAATACCTTGAGATATGTATATATCAATCACAAACATTCTTTCTTTTGAAAATAGGTTTACATTATTGACCTTTTATCGAAAGATTCAGCTAAGTGTTCAACATCAGTCTATCTATTCAAATTTGGGGGAATGTACTGGGGTACCTTGGGAATCATCGAAAGTAATGGTTATCTCCCTCGCACTTGTTAACGGTTTTCATCATTGACTGGGAATTAAGTGGTGACTACCATGTTTGAATTCAACACATGTATTCACATGGTTAGAATCATACTTTGTTGAAGATAAGACGAAGACCCTGGGTATATGTTCAGAACTCGTTGCTTTCCCTAGGTTGTGATGGAGTATTTGTATGAGTCATAGCATGGATCCACATTTGTATGTTCATGGTTGTGCTTAGATTTGTGTTTGTATGACATAGATATACATTATATGTCTAGTAGCTATGTCCAAATTTGAGTCTTCCTCATGGATCTACGTGCTATTTTAGTATCCATGATTATTTATATATCACATGGATCTGCATTGTATTGGTCGACAACCATGTTGTGAGTCATATGGATATGTATCAAAGTGTAAATGTACTGTGGGATGACCTTTGTCATTGATGAGTTCTAATCTTTGGACCATTTCCTCAAAGTGATAACTTGTTCTTACAAATCCTTTTCCTATCCTTTCCCTCTAGCCTCATGCTTTGGGGGGCATTCTGTTACACATATTTCTTGTCAACACCATGTTGAAAGATAAAATATTAGTATTTTCCTTGAAATTCCTCAAATATTGAAGTTGGAAATGAGCAAGGATCAACATTTTCATAGTTTTGGCCACCACCGCACTTTACCTGTGGAGCCTCATCCCTATGATTCAAGACACTTGGAGCTCGGGATCCCCCATCCTAAGATCATCCCTCCACCTCTCCCATGGAATTCTCAACTTATCTTATCCTCTCATTCCTTTATATAATATCTCACCCCTCATGGGTAAAGGGAGGAATAATGTGTTATTGCATCCAAATTATGGTCAAATTCAGTTAAACTCTTGAGTAGCTTGTAGGAAAGTTCAAGGATTTTAGGCAAGGAATCCTTTGGAAAGAGTTCTCAACACCAAGGCATTGGTTGTATACTCTCCTTCTTTTGATTATTAATGCAAATATAGTTTCTTTCCCATAAGAATTTGTATGTCTGATTATCATGCTATGTTTATTGTTTAACTCCTTGGTATTTTACATAAGATTATAAACTATCTTGTTACTCTGACATGGTTTGTGTTTTTTTGTGTCTCTTGTAGGTTATCCGCATTGATCAAGCACTTCAAGGATCAAACCTTTGCAACCTATGGAAGGTAAGAAGGGAAGCTAATTCAAGAGTTTATTCAATTCTAGGGAAGTTTCTTTATCTTGTAGTTGTTTTGTTCTAGTTTTGAGTGTTTCATGCTAGGGAAACAACCTCTGTCAGCACTGGTTGGAATTTCCTGTAATAGTGCTAGATTCAGGCCTCTTTCTCATGTATTTGTTTCTGATGTTTCTATTTCTTATTCACATTCTAATATATTAGCTGATTCTAAAATCTTTATCCCTTCCTTGGAAGAATCTCCAAACAATTCACCAAAGTTTCCTCCCAATACTAGTCATTTTTAATTATTTTATGACTTGTGTTCTGAAATATATTTTGTAATATCCATAATATGATATCAGATCAAAATTCTAACTCTACTTCTGATGAAATAAATTTTAAAGAACAAAACTTGAAATTACTAGCTGATAGGTGGGAAAATTAGCAAACTGAGGAGAGATTGAATGGGATTTAAAGGTGGGATAAATAAGGAAAGGAAGGATACTATATTTTCAGGTTCCTAAGAACCTAGATGTTGGTCCCATTTAGGTTTCTAAATCAGCTCCGTTGAAGTCTACTTCCAAGATTATGGGAGTCTCAATCGATGCAAATGAAAACCCTTACCAATAGTCTCCAAGAAACCAGCGGCTGGGGAAACTGATATGGCTCTAAAATAAATTTACATGAAATTATTTAAAGGTATGTGTAGGTTTATAACATATTTGGGATTCTTATTAAATTGCACAAGAAAAACTAGTCTCCTCGACTGCACTTTAGGCTCGATTTCTGGGGATTCCAAACACATGAATAAGGTTTCTAAACTTTAGTTTCAAAATTGGAAGATATTTAATAATATTTTAATGAATTCCCAAAATTGAAATAAAGAATATTATAAATGGTTTGTTCCTCTAACTCATTCGAAACATAAAACTAGTCATGTTTTCATGCATTTCTAGATAGGGTGTTGAAATGCTTCTCAAAACTCAGCCAAACTCATTCGAAACTTTGTAATAATTGAAGAAATGGGAAAATACATTAATAATGAGCATTTATGATTTAATTTAAGCTCAGAGTCTCATATATTCATTAATTAATTTAGACTTCATTACAAGGGAAAAAATACTAGAATTGAGGTATATATTGAGTGGCAAGCTACTCGAACTCTGAAAAAGATTTGGTACTACTATGAAACTGATATCAGGGAATGATAATAACCAGAATTAATGGTTGGTATCTGTTAAGTCAGGAATTTGTTTCTTCAAATTCTTTGTTTGATTGTCATTTTTATTCTAGTTTTCTTATTTGCTTGAGTTTATTCTTTCACTTATTTTAGAAAATTTTGGTATTCAGTGAAATTTTCAAGTTTTTGCCTTTATGTTTTTTATTGTTTTTCCTCCCTTAAGTTCTTGAAGGGTTCTAAAGGTCAATATATGGAATAATGGATTCACAAGTCATATCATGAGTATAGTTTGTCACCTAAACAGCATTCAAAATGGAAAAAATGACTAAATAGTGCCAAAATTGAGTTTAAATTATTCTGGTAGCGCAACTGCCAAAAATTAACACTGCGGTGCTACCAGAAAATCGTTTTTTGCCAGAATGATCATTTTTCAGTCCTATTTTTTGGGGATTTCACTCCTGAAGTGTTAAATAAATCATTGGTCACGTTTGATATATGTTTTGCCAAGTTTTTTTCATGTAAACAGGCGTCAGTCTCATGTGAGGGAGATTCTGGCAACTGTTTTGGCAACTGGATGCAAATTTATGGCAAATGGTGATAGTGAGTGAAATAAGGAAAGATTTTTAGGGAATATGTTCTAAATTAAATATTATGGAGCTGGTGGAGACGCTGGAACAAAGACATCTTCCAAAAAACCGGAGGTTGCTGTTATAGAGCATAGTTGGGGCTTTCTCCTTGAAGTCGTTTCTGTCAAAATTAGTTAAGGGAAATGTTAAATTATGTCTTTAAAAGGGATTCCTTTTGAAGAGATATCCGTTTAAGACATTCTGAGATGTTCTGTTGAGTGGAAGATTGAAAAATATCTCTATATTGAACCATTCCTCTGCTGAAGTTTGAAAAGAGGATGGGGTGAAAAATTGTGCATTTTATGGTGCTTAAACTTCACAAAAGAGTCTGCTACTTATACACAGTGCAATGAAAGAGATGAATAGCCAAGATTACATGAAGACCTATTCTCATTTTTGATGCTAAGGCTACAGGAATAAAAAATGAAGGTTAAGACTGAAGACAAGAAGGAGTTTAAGCTTGAAGAAGTACCAGACCCTTTGAAAGATGATAAAGGACCTCAAATGTCCTCAGCTAAGATTAAAGGTAAATATCCATTATTTACTGAAAAGAAAGAGCAGCCTCTGTAGCACTTGACACCAGCAAAGGTTTCCAGTGAAGATAAAGTTACTGTCCCAGAAAAAATTATTGTACAGGACGAAGAGATTCAAACCCAGCAAATGAGTCCCATCACCATTTTGTCAGAGGACAAAGATTATTGGTTAGAGGAGGATCAACCCATTGCTAAAACTGAAGCTAAAGCTGAAACATGCAGAGAATTTTCTACTTTAGAAAACAAGAAAGTCAGACCTAGCACAAAGAAGAATAAGGTTGAAGTGATGGAATTTGCTACAGTCAAGCATAAGGGAAATTCATCCAGAATAGGAGCAAAAGAAGTGAGACTAGATGATTTTAAAAATATAAGTTTGATGACTCTGAATGGTGTGAATATTGATGAAGCACTTTCAGTGAAATAAGGGCCAATACTTAGTAATTTGACCGGTGAAGAAAAGCACAAATTGAGAGTTTGTGTTAAAGTGAATTATGATTCTGTTTCTATTCACAAAAGATACTGCAATTTACTCTGACTTAGGCCTTCATCCTTCTACTTCCCCATCACTTAAAAGTATCCCGAATAAAATTCATATGCTAGCAGATGCAGAAAACAAAGTCTCAGCACTTATGAATGGAAAAAGGAGGGAGTAGAAACAGAATTCTGCTCAGTTTTTCCTGTTTTGGGTCATTGAAGTTAAATGCATACCACGAGATGATGGAGAGAAATTTTTTATAAAAAAAAAATAGTTTTGTGTTCATAAGATACCCATATACAAAAACCTCTCTCAGGTTTGCAACATCTATCAAGGTTTGAAAGATTCAGTTTAATCTTTGCAGCCTATTTTTCAGGGATTTTAAATATTTTATATTTTCCTGTTTTAGTGTTCATTTTGCGGGGAAGATTCTAATTGATTGAATTTTTAAAAACCAAGAGATTTTTTTGTCCACCATGGACCCATTTACAAAAACCTATATCAGTTTTTACACAGGTGTCACGAATTGAGAGATATGGAAGCTTCTTTGACACCTATTTTCCAAAAATTCGCCATATTTACCAAGAATCCGATTTGCTATTTTTAGTCAATTAGTTGAATTAGTTAGTTAATGTAACTGCTGGATAGTTTCAATTTCGACCTAATGAAGGGGAGATAGAACTAATTCTTTGTAATTATAAAAGAGAGATAGGGAGACTGAAGAATGGTTCAATTTTTTGGGAGAACTTCAGGAGGTCTTCAGACTTATTTGTGAGCTAAGTATTATGACTCTTGTATGTATTTGATGGCAAAATTATGAAATATATGACACTTTTTACCCTTCAATTTCTGTGTTGGCTTCATTTTTCAGCTTGTTTAGTTGCTTAACTGATAAATTCAGTGCTGGTCTATGTTTGTATGCTGGTGATGCTTATCTTTTATGAATGAACTTCAATATGTGTTCTGTTGGATCTTGTTGATTATATTATGCATCTTTGTCATTAATTGCTTATGATTTAGTCCTTGTTTAGATCATGGGTGTATTTCCTATTTTTCACCTGATTTACAACCAAGAAACATTGTAGAAACCCTAAACCTAGTTTGTTTTATTGAGTTTTATTTGAGATTGTGTTGGCTTGTTTCTTTGGCCTTGGAAACAATTTCTGGCACAAACATCTTTGGCACCGTTGCCGGGGACGAAGTTGAAGACACATCTTCCCTGGGATACTTATCTATTTTACTGGTTTTAAGAGGTGGACTTAAGCCAGCACTTTTTGAAGGCTATTTTTCACCAAAGTTTGACACAGTGGCTACTAGAGGAGTTGGAAGAATTAGAAGGTTTCAGTCATCCCCAGCTTTATGCAGCCCTAATTAATTTGAACTACTGTCACCCATTTCTCTTTCTGAGGAGAAGAAACTAAATCTGTCTTGACAAATTAATTGGCGACTCCACTTTTTCAAGATGCAGAGGCCAATGTCCATGGAAGATATTCTGGCTCGAAGGTTTGCACCTTTCAATTTTTCTGATATTCCAAGTTTTCCAAATCCAATACCTACTATGGATGTTTGGGGAGATTGTCTTCCACGGTTTAGAGAAAGAAAAGAGGATAATCCATCAGATCACCTCATCAAATTTCATCAATGTATGGTCCAGTTAAATATCCAGCATGAAGATGTGCTCATGAATATGTTCATGTATTCACTTGACCAAGATGCACGCGATTGGTATTTTTCTCTTCCCGCTGCTAGCATTTCCTCACTGAAATAATTCCACACATGCTTTCGGAGACATTGTAAGTATCTGTTCTCAGCTGAACTCTTTTTAAAAGATTGTTGTGAGCAGGTTGATGTTTATAACATAATTTCTGATTTAAAAAATCATGATGATGAGTGCAATCAAGGGTTCAAAACATGGCATGAAGAAGTTGAAGTTTCAGAATTTGTTGAAGATGAAAAGGTAAAATTTTCAGATACTGCTGTCAAGGAAGAATGCCATGATCATTATGATAATCAAGTTGTTGTTTTAGATCAGTTTGAGGATTATTCAAGTGATGAGATCAGTAGAGATAGTTTGGAACATTCTCATAATGATTTCAACAGCCTTAATAACTGTAGCTAGGGTTTTCACCCTAGCTTGTGCTGATGAGCACCTACTAAGGAATCTGGAATCCTTAGTAGCAGTTCAATAATGCAAATAAAAAGAAAC